>JAIPRL010004017.1:0-41724 GCA_025469235.1 Pemphigus obesinymphae | reverse complement strand
ATACCAAGACAACGATAGAATGACATTGATCGGCATTTAGAGACGTTTAGCTGGAGACCCACAGAATTCCCCCAGTCAACCAAACGGTTAAGATCAGCCTGAAGTCGTAAGCAATCATCAATAGACCAGATATTAAGATATAATTTCATATCATCAGCAAATATTAATAATTTAGCATGTTGTAGAACAGAGGTAGCGCTGTTAACGAGGATACAAAAAAGTAAGAGAGACAAAAGAGTACCTTGGGGAACTCCGGACGTGGATATAGTAATAGTTGAGGAAATGCCATGTATCTTTACCCATTGTTTCCTATTTGATAGATAGGACTTTATTCAAGAGAGAAGGGGGTCGCCTATTCCAGTTTCAGATAGGATATTAATAAGCACATCATGGTTAACGCGATCAAATGCCTTGGAGAAGTCTGTGTAAATTACATCAACTTGTTCACGATGTCTAAATGCATCCATAATGTAGGAAGTGAGTATCAAATTACAGGTCGTGGTGGAGCGGCCGGGTCGAAAGCCATGCTGCTCATCGACTAGAACTTGATTAATTGCATGTTTGACCGAGCAAAGTATAAGGGACTCAAATAATTTAGCAACATGAGACAATATAGAGATAGGCCTATAATTTACTACTTGGGTAATATATTGGTATATTCCTCTTTCGTCCCGTCTGTTTTGGAGTATGGTTTAATTATTTGGGATCCATGCACACTCGATGGTAGTTGTCAGCTGAAAAGAGTTCATCGGAAATTTTTGAAATTTGCCGCTTTCGCATTACACATTGAGTGCGCACCTCATGAGTATGAACCTGTGTTGCAACGTCTTTTGTTTGTCTACCCTGTGTGATAGGAGGAAACAGGTTAATTATACGTTTCTTTCTAAACTTATTAATGGTTAAGTCAATGCCCCTGCCCTCTTGTCTAAAGTTAATTTCAGAGTTCAAACTTTTTATTCTAGATACTCCTTCCCTTTCCGTATTCCTTTTAGCCGCAGTAATTATTTAACTAATTGCCCTACTGTCCGTATGATGAAACTAGCCAATGAGGACCCTTTCTTCCTTAGTTCTTAGTGTTAATTTTTGTCTGTTTAATCTTAATTATTTGTAATTTTTCTTTTTGATTTTCATGTTTACTATACAATGTAATTGGGCTCGCCCCGTTTTTAATATAAATAAATAAATATCTAGTTGACCGTTTACCCTGTTCTTACTTTCCACAGCAAAAATGTATACATCCTCTTCAGGGTCTTAATCACAATATGTATTTTTAATAACATTATTTGAACTCATCGAAGGAAAATAGCTGGGAAAGAAGATGAAAGAGAAAAATAAGAAGAAGGAAAATTGATATCTACTTGACTACAGAGAACTAAATGACCACAGATATCTAAATGACCTAAGGAATCTAATTGACCCATGAAGATCTAGATGTCCGGGGATCTAGTTGACCTATGGTGATCTAGATGGTCGGGGATCTAGTTGACCTGAGACCATTGTTTATGTTCTCTTGACTCTTGCTGCTATTTTGCATTTTGAGTTTACCAAGGACTTTTGATGAAATGTATCCGAGCGGCGTACTCGTATGCTCTTATCATTGCTACCAAATTACTCACATATTATGAATAATATAAATAACATACTTTTCTTAAATTTTTTTTCAATACCTAATTAAATATTTTTATGATTAGGAATTCAGCAATACTAATTTCAACTAACATGAATAAACGTAAAAGCTAATGATACGAACAAGAATTGTTGCCCACAAAAATTCCCACTCGTTGCATTTCGGTCAATTTCAAGCATTGTATCTACTGCCTATCTATATCAAACTAAATAAGTGCAAAATTGTAATATTTTGATTTAAGCCCATCAAAAATTATATACGTATTATATACCTATTGAGATTTTAGATTCATTCATTATGTAAAAATAAATAATAAAAATGTAAATAATCGATAAACACAACTTTTCACTACCTACATGAAACACAATATTACTGAACGCTGTATGTTTATATTGGATAGAAATGTAATCATTTCCGTTTTATTTTAGATTCTGTGTAAAGTTATAGATGTATTTTAATGTTTTTTTATATCTGTATACATTTCTTCGGGTAAAAGCAGTAAATTAGAAGTTTTTAAATAAAGAGTTTTATTGATATAAAATTAGTTGTAGTTGGTACTTTAAAGAGACCATTTTCGATTTTCTAAGTAGTTTTCTTAAGTTTTAAGAAAAACTACCTTTTATAATGGATATATTTCATAATGAGAGTTATTAGAATATTGTCACATCAATGTAATGCATACTTATATTACTTGGCTTAATATAAAAAAAGATTACAATTTTCACAAATATTTATAAAATACCTACTCGGATATAGGATAGATATTTCTTGAAATATTATAAAATTTTTATTTTTAAAATTACTTTTCTTGTGATGGGTTTTTGTAATAAAATTATAAATACTTATAATGCAATATTTAACTTTTATTTTTTTTTAATGCTATAAGTCTTATCATTTTGTATTCATATATTATAAAATATACCGTATAATACTAAATAAAATATATACTACCACACGGATTTAAGTATTAAAAGAATTACGAGGCAAACTGCAAAGTGAAATCTTATAAATAAACAAATTAGAAAAGCCCATTCTACGAGCGTACCAAATTCCCCGTTCTATACATATTTGTATTTACTCAGTTAAAATAATCTTAATAATCAGTATATATTATAAATGCAACAAAATTAATTTATGCAAATTAATGGCGTATGTTTACGTGATAATATGTATTTTACACAACTGAGTATTCATCTTTTCTTTCGCCTTCTTTCCCAAATATTTTTTACCCTAGTCTAAACTTCCATTCAACTCGATTATTCGCATCTTTTCATATTACAAAAAAAAGTAGTCTGTATGAAGAAACTGAGGACTTTATGGTCAGAGTGGGAGTGCACTAGGGTTTGACTTTAAGTTCCTTACTTATTTTCCCTGGTAATAGATGAAATAAAAAAGGTATACAGGGCGAGGTATCGTAGTATATGCTGTTTGCAGATGGTATAGTGCTTATAGGAGAGTCCTGAGGAAGTGAATGGTAAACTTGAAGAGTGAAGGGAAACTCTTGAAAGTAAAGAACTAAAGATTAGCTGGGGTAAAACAAAATATATAGAGTAAGATTTTGGTGAAAGTGGACACAGAGGGAATAGGGAAAGTCGAAAGACTAGGAATAAAGTTGAGTGGGGATGTAGTGGGAGAGGTTGAGAGGTTGAAGTATTTAGGGTGTGTTGTACAAAAAACAGGTGCAACATGACTGAGCACCATGCCTTTTTTACCTGTTTTTTGGTGTCATGATTGAGCACGCTCAATTTTTTTTAACATTCATTTTCATTTTCTTTTTATAGTAATTAACTAAATTTATTAATAAAAGGACAGAAATATATTTTTGTAATTGTCATTATTACTGTATGTATGTATGTGTGTATGTATGTATGTATGTATGTATGTATGTATGTATGTATGTATGTATGTATGTATGTATGTATGTATATATGTGTATATATATATATATATATATATATATATATGCATATAGTAACTAGTAATTATTTAGACCTATATCAGTATATATATAAATATATCATATTTATACAATAATTAATAAATTGTCAATGTCAACTCGACTTTTCGAATTTCGGAAACAGTATAACTGGGGTTACGATTTATAAATTGGAACCGCTTTACGTGTAGAATAAATTGACAACGTCGAACAATAAATCGCGCTCAATCTTGCTGTTTTTCGTGTGCAGGTAGCTAGTCTTTGGAATATGCAGAGTGAGTTCAATGGGTAAGAATACGATTCCGTACGTTTTGCCTTTTTGGGAACACGATTTCGTCATTATTCATTCAAAAACCGACATGATTTCGTATGAAATCGGGTGCAACTTTGTCAAATTATAGATAAAACCAAAAGAAGTACATCCAATATAATCCATATTTAAGTTAACTTGTTAGCTATTACTCATTTGATTTGGTATTTCAAAGCAAATTAGGGAATATTTTTAAATTAAACTGTTCGAGTGAGCGATTGACTCTACCAGGTGTATAGGTGTGACTGAAAGAAGTACTTTAGCTACTTTGAAAAAAATATATAATACAATATACCCAATGGCCACTTACACTATCTCCCGCATCTTCGTCACTTTTCCCTACCTTCCTCATATAAATCGCCATCACACCCCCCACCTATTTTTCGGTCTTCCTCTCACCCTCGTTCCGTCAACATACATTTCCTATACTAATTTCACTGTCTCAGTCTCTTTCTTCCTTAATATATGCCCAAGCCATCTTAATCTATTCTCCCTCATTTTATCAACAATCTAAGCTACTCCTTTACTATCTCCTATATAATAATTTCTTATATTGTCCTCTCTAGTCACTCCACTCATTTATCATAACATTTTCATCTCTGCTACATTAATTTTCTGTTCTATTTTCCTATTTATTGCTCAAAATTCTGTTCCATACATCGTTGTAGGTCTCACCACTGTCTTATAAAATTTACCTTTTAACCTAATATGAATTATTTTGTCACACAAAACAACTGACACTTCTCTTCACTTCATCTATTCACACTGAATCCTGTGTTTCATAACCTCTTCCAAGCCTTAGTTTATTTTCATATAATCGCAGAATATAATAATAATATGTATTTTATATAAGTGGGAGCAGGGGAGAGCATTTGGTATTTTGCCAACTCTAAAAATTGAAAAATCTGATTTATGATCTTTTTTTTACCACTTACATACATTAAGTTGGAGGTAAAGTATAAGCATAGAAAAAAAATATCACCCTAATTTTTCCAAAAAATCTAAAAATTGCTTTAAAAATGACAAATAAGTAAAAATAAAAAAAAATTGGGTAAACTATAGACCAACTAATAAAGTTATTAAGGAGCATTATGACCACTCTACCATCTCACCACGCTAGGTTCATCCTCTGGATAAACATGAAATATTTGGACTAATTTATCTCCTATAAATTGCGGGCTCAGGCGCAAAAATGGACACTACATTGTAAAACCAATATATTACCGAGTTTTTAACTTCACTCCGAATCTAAAATATTTTTACAATATATACTACTGGAATAACTAAATGTATATTCTAAACATGTACCGAATGTCTAATTATTACATTACAATATTTACTTAACATCAACAGTAACGTTTACTTTAGATCCTAGGGTGACCATATATCCCGTTTTTTTTAACAAATTTAAAATGGGATGCTTTTTGTCCTATTTTTGGAATTGAAGTCTCGTGATTTGGAGGAATGATTACGATTGACCTTTTTTTGTTGCTGTCTTATACCTACATGTTACTATATATATATAGTTATAATCTTATACGTACAATATACGTCGAAAGTCGAAAGAAAATTGTAGGATATAGTTTGATATTGTAGACTGTATGATAATCTTTAAAATGATTATATTTTAAAAGTGAGTATACTCATTTTTACTATAATATTATATTATGGGATAGGTCAAGTTAATGATTAAAGTAACTAATTAGTATTAACTTAAATATAACAGTTTTTTTAAAATAATTAAAACTTCAAAGTTAATAGCTCTGATTTGATTTAATTTCACTAAGATAGTTAACTTTTTTATCAATGGTATTAATTAACTAATTTGTTGTTCATAATAGGAAAATAAGAATTAATTGTACTTGGTGGACAAAAATGGATATCTAAAATAACTAACTGAATAATTAATATGTTACATTTTTCAATGTTTTATTGTTTTATAGATTAAGAAAAAATCAATATAATTTATAATAAGTCTTAGGATTTAATAAAACTCAGATTTTAAGTTAAATATATAGGTATATTATAACTCGACTTTGAATAATAAATTCAAAAATTATTAACTTATAAAATACTCACAGATTTTCAACTTGATAATTAGATAAGTTCATATTAGGTACGCACCGCATTAACTTTTTGATTAGTATTCTTAATAATTTAATATGATATTTAGATAAAAAAAAGAATTCGTTTCAAATAGAAGAATGTTTCTTGAGACTTGATAAATACCTTGGTATATTATTCATTATATAGTGAAATTTAGTGACAAAAATGTTTGTACAAAATGCCTTTTGACGGTAGACATAGTACATACTATGGTCTTTCTGAAATTATTTTTAACCCATGAAATGGAGCGTATGATTCACAAGTTTTAAGATGAAATAGGGTGATTGTCATGGTTTGTATGTGTGCAAATAAGAGAGAAGTTGTGGTTCGTCGAGGAAGTTTTACCGAAGAACTTGCTCCATGAGTGGTGATAATGGATCGATGAAAGGGTTGTGCGAACATCGAGAATGCTATTTACAGTGTGATTTTAAGTGGAATGAAGAAAGTTAGGAAGGGTCCTAACCTTTATAATAATGTTTGAAAACAAGGAGCAATGGCAGTTGTAGCATGAGGGACGTAAAACAGCGGGTATTGGTCTTAGTGCTTAGATAAGAGAAGGATAGAAAGAGGGAATAATTGGTTGTGCGGGTGTAAATCGGAGGAGGGATGAGTGAAATGTGTTTGTATACAACAGTATAATGATATGCTTTCTGATGACGTATGTGGACCGATACGGATCTCGAGAATCGAAATTGATCGATGAGTAGTGAGCAAATACGCCTGATTTCTGATGAAAAACATAGATAATGTTTTATAAGAATTTTTTAAAACGGTGAACTCGACATTTGTTTGGTAATTCTTCTATGTTATATAATATTAAGCTTTTTAATTTCTTGGCAACAATTTTTTTTGAAGAATTTTAGTATTTATACATCATATATTATGTATCTAGACTCACAGGAAACGAACAGTGCCTGAGGAGTCCCTAATTTTTAATATTCAAAAATAAAAAACAAGTTTGTTAAACAGTCGAACATTAAAATAGTCTATTCGTAAATTAACTATAAATTAGAATAACTTAGAAATGTAAAAGCTATAATATTATTAAACCTACGGAAACTGAAGTATCCATAATTCCATACGTGGTTATTGTATATTTTTATTTAATTAAAATTTAAAATTAGAATTCTAAAAATCTTCGAATTTGTGTTATTCGTTTAAAAATCAACAAACGGTTACCATGACAAGTTTTTATAGAGGACGGACGGATAAACAGACACAACGGGGACTTAAAGGTTTTATTCTTCAAAATAGAATACATAGAAAGTATAATATATTTCTTGTAATATATAAACTTAATTTTATTTAACTTTTAATGCTGTTTATAGAAAATATATTTACGTAAATTTTAAATGTTAATATTTAAATTATCGAATCACTAACATGCGAATAGCGTCTTTATATTATACGCAAAGATTAATCCATTTTTTAAGTACGTTGTTTGTATCAAAATTGGAATCTAGTCACGTTTAGTAGTAATATACCCGACAAATTTACGTAGGTATATTATGTCAGAAAATAAACTGAAATAATAATATAATAATAGTTCATAATTCGACTTACGGTCTACGTTTATACATTTATCAATGGGTATTGATTGTAGAGGCTTGGTCACAGAGTTTAAGGAAATTCATTTTGGATTTTAGACAGTGCGTTGTATAGCGGGGTTGGCCAGCGAGAAGAAAAAAGGCACGCAGCAAATACGTTAAAATTTAAAAAAATTTCCTATTGTACATTTTAAAAACACTATCATTTTTTTATGAATTTAATAAACTAAAATTATAATTCAATGACCGTTACATTTTCAACATATATATTTATATTGACATTCAATTTTTTTTTTTATATATAGGTAAGGACTAAAAATATTTTGCGTCTACACGGTAATACGCGCGAACCGCGATTTGGTCACCCCTGTTACATATAGTTACGGTAGGACAGCGGTGACAGGTAAAAATGTAGAAACCCATTTAATATTCACGAAGGAAGAAAAATTTCAGTAAAAAGTGAAAACACTACAATATTTGAACATAAATTAAACTTTAAAAAAGCACACGTATGCCGAAACCATATCGAAATATTATTACGACGGCATATAGTCATTTACAACGGTATAGATGGCATAAGAATATACAGAGGGATGTTCGAAACAATTTATGTCTCCGACAGGGGTGGAGGGATGCTTTTATGTATGTTCGTCACCCCTCGAGACTTATGCCAAATAAAGGGCGATTCATTAAGATGGTTCGCCACCCCAATTTTCACTTTTATTCTTTTCATTTCGTATAAACCGCACGAGAAGTTTTCCAAAAAAAAAAAAAACATTACGACCACGGCGTTTTTACTACACGTTTATACACGCGGACACGCAGTCACGCGTAGTGTTTTACAACGAAACGGGCGCAATAAAAACGCTCCGCTTACGCCAGCAGTTTCCTGTCCGATTGTATCGTCCGAAAAGCTTCCGATATATCGTTGTCGGACGTTAATTATTATTACAATTAAACTTGCACGACCTTGTGCACATTAATTATTATTACCAGGTAAATGGCCCAATAAGTCTTAAAATATTTAAATTTTGTATATTTGGACGGGCCGAATCTAAAAACTCGATATGCGATACTGTAAAACTCGATAATACAAGACGGCTAAGTTGTATTATATCCATATAAACGTAATATTTTAATGAAACAAAGTTCAATATTTGTTATTATTATTATTATTCTTTGTTTCTCATCTGTACCTGATATTCGTTATTTAAAATGACATTACGCTGATGATTTTCGAATATTTACGCAAAACTTTCAAAATTATTTTTTAAAGTAATTTTAGGGTGTTTGTAACGTGCCGAAAATACCTGCTATCAAATCGATAATTTTGAACAAAATCGGGAATACAATTTTGGAGTAAACTTCATTTGGGATTTTAAATTAATTACTTTAAAAAAAAGTCATTATAGTTCAAAAAGTAAAAAAACTAAATTAATTAAAAATCCGCAATTGGATTCACTTCAAAATGTTGTTTATTATTGATTTGATAATAGGACCTGGTGTTTTTACTCTAAAATTACTTTAAAACCCATTATTACACTTTTGTGTAAATATGTTTTTTTTTTTTTTTAAATAAATATCGTGATTACCTAACAATATAAATTGTTAGAGACTTGGGATCAATTTTATATTATTTTTAAATCGTTATATTTTTATATCTATAAAAATTTCTTAAAAATTTCCTATACACAACCTCTTAAAAAACGAGTGTGTACTGTATAGCTTCCTCGTTAACTAATAATATAATAATACCTAAACTATTTGCATATGATCTATATACGTATTCACCTTCTAAAATCATATAGGTATGTGTGTATCTTGTATATCAATCATTTTTTTTTTTTTATTTAAAAAATTGTTAGGACTACTTTAACATGGATTTGCTATAGATTTGTGAAATAAGAAGTTGGGACAATGAAATAACTGAAGTAGTACTGTGATAATAATGACAAATTATGAGTTATTCTCCAAGTAACTCATTCAAGTATTAATCGTATACTATAAACATGATTACACTGGAGGGAAAGTGTTTAAAGCAAAGTTCGTTGGCCTGTTGCATATCTAATAAAACAATTAATTTATTGTTGAATATATACAGTAGAATAAATGATTCGCTCTTATTGGTCTCAAAATACATTACAAGATTTTATTTTGTCAATATTTGCAGGATATAAGTGTCTCAACTAGGTCTTATGATGCTAATTTGCAAATATTTCCAGACCATTTTTCTTTCTTTAAATCTATTAAGTAAGGGTGGAAGCAATTTGATTCGAATAGGATACTAGTGGTGAATGTATTTAATTTCAAAACAAAGATAAATATATTTTTCGGTAAAACAATTCTGAGCGAATTTTGGTGTAATTATATTTTCCGATTTATTACAATTTTCGGTTATATTTTGTATTTGTTTTTTTACGGTTAATAAAAACTACAATAATTTTTCTACTAATACAATTTTTACCTAATCTTACTAGTCTCTTTCAAATATCAGATATATAGACTATATATTGCCACGTACAAAAAAAAAAAAATTAAATCAAAAAATACTATTATTTGAATAAACGTTCCAAAAAAATGCAGTGCTATAGTAAATATTTAGAGCATATTTCAAGTTTTTGATATTACAATTTTTCAACTTATAAGAATTATCGTTAATTTCCAGTAGTTTTTATTTACATTTAAGAAAACTACTTGGGAAAATAGAAAAACCACCTCTTTAATATACCATGTAGAATGAATTTGCTATCAAAAAGTTTTTTATTCAAAATTTTCCATTTACTTCTTCCACCTAAAAATATGTATGTATTCATAAAAAAAACTCCTGGTAATTAGTATAGAAATTATTTAGGTAAAAAATGACCAGTGTTCAGAAAAAAAATCTTTAAATTTTACTAAATTGTACTAAATTGTGTAAGTACATGACTAAGAATTAAATTTATTTTGTGTTAATAAATTGTATATTTGTAGTAGATATACTTGTGATTTTTTTTTATTTTTATTTTATTGATGTAAATTTAAATTCAAAATTTAATTTTTTATGATTTATGACAATTTTAATTGACTACTCTCATGACTTAAGACTTTAAGACTATAATGAATATAAATATATTTATTATGCTAAATTATTTTCTTTTAGAACTCGAGTTTCGTGATAAATATTATAATATTAAAATAATAATAATAATAATATAATATAATAAATTATTTTTCAAACATAATCGTATTACAAATAGTAACAACATCAACATATTAAAATAAAATAATTACCTATATTTTTACAGTTATTTCAAGTAAATTTGTTTTTTTTTTTTATTTGTATTTTCATTAGATTAACTTAGTTGACTATACAGTATATACTAAACTATTAATATTAATATATACAATATTATTAATATTATTAAATTTATAATATCATTATTATTATTTAATCATAATTGAATTAAAAATATTATAATACAAATACTTCAATAGCCAGTGTATATATAAATAGGTAATTTATCTAATATCATAAGTCACATATTATCATCAAATAGTCATAAAAAAAAAATTTCAATTTCAATTATATGTCAGTTTATAACTTTTAAATATATAACGAGTACTAGGTATAAATATCAAATTTAATAGTACAAAATAATTCTTGGCATGAATAATATGAATAAGTATAATTATTCAGACATGATTAACATTACTTTATCTGATAACTAGTAATTTTTACGGTAACAAAAATGCTTTTTCATTTCATTGTATTTAACAAATAAGTATATTAAAATTTTTTATTTTTTTTTTTTAAATAATTTAGTAGATAGTATATACAATTTTCTATAATATTGACAAATATATTATTATTTTAGGTAATATGCTAATATTAACGGTATTCGTTTTGAGTAGGTACCTAGTTAGTTCGCGACCGTCGGCGTCCGGCAGATTTATGACAAAGCTGATACCCTTATCATAGAACGCAGTGTTACTATTGCAGTAGTACCCGACTAATTCGACAGAAATATTATTATAATTTTATTACGATATTTTTATAATTTATTACATAATAGTGGTAAAGAATTATAATACATTTGAAAACGATTTAAGTATATCTAAGGATATTATTGTTGGTATTTTATATTTCGTAGTTTCATAATACAAAAATGGTGTACCTATACGTTCAATCTGTCAAATAAAAACTTTTTTGATTTACTGATATCAAAATATCAATCAGATATGGTTGATTGCATGATTCCGCTTTTGAGTTAAACCGATTTGAATTTTGCTGATTTGTAATATTTACCCACTGTGGCACTGCACGCTATGGCTTTCGTGAGTATTTGTCCAGTGTAGTCCCACACAAGATTATCCAACGATAGAACTTTTACTTTATTTCATTTCATTTTTTTCCCTACTCAAATCGTGATATTTTATCACCCAGATTGGCGTATATTTCAAGATTTATTTAGGAAATTCATAGACTAGAATACTGATAACCGTATTAGGCCATTTATGTGAAATTCATGCTTTCGTATTCCACACCGTTGTAATTATTTTGAATTTTATAGTATATATATATAATATATATATATATATACCTTATATTGTAAGTGGAATAATACATTTTAGATTTTAATGTTACTACTCGTATAATTATAAAATCATAAACCTTTAATTATTTTCTTAACTAAATCATTTTTATACTGAGCATTTTAGTATATATCCAATAACAACGATTACAATATTTACATTTAAAAATAAAGTGAAAATTCACTCACCTCCAACAGTCAAAACGTGTAATTATATATGATAAATCCTCAATTTTAAAATATTTATAATTCAAAAACAAACCTTATATGATTGAACTTTTAATAGTCAAATTTTCATTTTATTTTTAGAAATGTAAAAAATATTATTTTCATATTCTAGTATTTATGATTATGGTACTGGATGAAGAATATATTTCTTAATGTAATACTGCAGCTATAATTGGTTGCTACGTTAACAATATGAATAGTATCAGGTATGTATTTTGTAATTGAATAGGATTCTCGGGTTAACTATAATCTATATTTCAATCATCTATAAATTTAACGACAAAAAACCTTAGTTATTGTTAAGTCATTCTATAAAATAAAGTCTACATGAAATTAAGTTAAAAATAATATGCATATAATGTCATAACAATTATTCTTAAACTTGTATGATGAGATTTTGAATCATGATTTTAAGGATTTCAATAATTACTCAAGATTACACCTAATACTATTGTACTATATGTTCGTATTAAATATTTTCAATATTAACTGTAAATGTAAAGATTATATCTTTGCTTATATATTATATAAAAATTAAATATTAATTGTATTTTTATATGATAATTATTATTGTTATTACACCATAAAAATAAACACAAATGATTTAAAATCCATTCACTCTATAAAATATGCATCAAATGATTATTTCTTTAGTACTGTACGATATGAAAATTTAAAACCAATATAAAACGAACTGTTCAAATTTTACTTTTTTTATGTTAAGAGGAAAATTCAATATAAATGTATGATTAATTGAATACGAAATTAGATGTACCTACGGAGCACATAACCCTAATGGCATATATATTATGTACATATAATGTTTAAAGTATAACGTTATTGTATAGAATATATTAAATTATTGTTTTTCATTTCTAGAATTGTATATTCTATTTGAAAACTCTGATAATGTCATAATAACATTATTACAGGGTAATATTATAACAATAACAGGGTTATTACAGATATATTTACAGGGGGATTAAGGGAATTGATCCAACCTTAAATCGAGTTAATATATAATCACTATAATCACAATATACTTTATTATCTTTAAAACGTATTGTAGTAATTTGATTTAAATTTATATCTGTACCCTATTATAGTTAAATAAAAATCCAATGAGCCACCCTTCAAAAGTCTCATAACCTTCAATTAATTGATCATTAGACGTGCAATCATTATTACACCACAAAAGTTCATCTAATTGCATCTATAAATTATAATATATATGAACTAGTTAGATTACGGGATAGAAGCGCTTCGTTTATCAGATAGAATACTGGTGGTGGATATACTGCAGAATTTGATATTAATGGTAAATCATTTCTTTAGATAAAATACCTATAATATTATTTTCCGATTTACCTATTAAAATTTTCTGTTATTTTCCTATACGTTTAAAAAAGCTAACTACTCAGAAAATTTAAAATTTACATAATCATTAACTAAATATATACATTTTCTACAAGATAGATTTTCCCTATAAAAGTCCTACTATAATTATTTGACCATAAAACATGTGTTGAAAAAAATGTCTGAAAATTAGTCAAAACATTCGATTTATCATCACCTAAGAATGAAAAGTTTCTAAATAGTCAATTCTATATATAAAATACACATTTTTATTAATGATTTTACACAAGTACAGTTAAAAATGATAGATGTTTTAATCTCTTATTGAAGTTTATAAATTAATAACTAAATGAGATAACCACTGTAAAAAGGTTCTATGTTGTAAAATGTAAAATTCATTTTACTTCATACACATGTAAATAGAACATTTTAAAAATTAAATAATTTTGAGAAGAAAAGGTTCTATGATAAAATATATTATGTGTATTTACTAATTGTATGTCATACTATAATAAATTATTGTGACTACAACGATTGAAATCATAACGTTTCGTGCATTTTCGACTTTATAATTATATAAACGTAAGAATTAGTAATAATTACTGATATTAATAACTTACTTTGTATATTCTGTGATGCAATTTTTTATTAATTATCAACTGTTTAAATTACATTAAAATAAGATTAACAACTTTCATTTTAACATAAGCTATAGTAAAATCAGATAAACAAAACCATCAGATATACAAAAATAACTTTTTCAAAAAATGTTTTAACTTAGAACTTTTGCATTTGCAGGTATTGATATGCTTGGTTTTGGGTACGTTACTTTTTAAAAGTAAAAGTTATAAATATTCGTTATATTTCTAAAATGTAGTGACATTACATTTTTATTACCCACATTTTGCATGTAATGAAATTACTTTACTTTTAAAGACTAAAAGTAATGCGTTACTATTAAAATTGCTTCTTAATTTTCTGTTGCTTTTTATTGAGAAATCTGCAAATTACCTATTCTCAAGATATTGCATATAATAGGTGTAGGCAGGGGCAAGTTGATGACAATGAAATGTAAATAAACAAAAAAAAATCCATTAACTTTTTTTGAATTTTGTCGACTATCAGGAGTGGGAGGTGTTACACCCTTTCTTCCTAGTTTCGTCCATGGCTATAGATATAAACATTACTAATTAATAATATTAAAAAAATATGGGTTTAATATTTTTGATAGGTACCTATATTAATATTATTAAATTATCAAATGTCAATGAATTTGGATTAAAAAGTTAAATGTAACATTACACAACAACCCTTAACCAAAAACTAACCATTTGTTTATCATCATTTAGCGGACAGCTTATAATATGGGGTTCTTATAATGCCTTAATACTTAAAAGTTAATGTTAAAAATATAGTTATTTTTTTATCTGGTTATAAATTATTATATTAGTGTATATGATTCTAATTTCTAGTTTAACATGTTACACAAAATACATTTTTTATTTATCGGTTCACAGGTTCCTCAAATATGGAAAAAAACCCATGATACATATATCAATACATAATATTATATACATTAATATATATATTTTATAATTTTTTTCCAATGTTATGCATTACAATTATTAAAATTACTTTTTAAAAGTAATGTATAATTACTAATGAAATTACTCATAAATAAATGTAATTAAATTACCAAAACTGAATATACTTATATAAACAGATTTATAATTTTAATATAGTGCTATTGGAAATGATTTTTGTAAATATCAAGTTTCTGGAATTATAATATGCCAATTTAAAATAGTTCTTGGTTGATTTCTGTTACGTGATAGAAAACTACTGAATAATTAAAAAACAAACTCTTGAAAGTATCATGTAGCATTAATTTTCCATCAGAAAGATCTTTACTTAAAAACTCTTGCTCTACTTCTTGTGCCTAAAACGTTATAATTAATATATTATGTATTTTCTATATTATCTGAAAAAAAAAAAAATTGAGAATTTATTAAAAGAACTTCCAATGTTATTGCTCTAGAAACGACTACTAAATTCCGATGCATTCGGGAAATAGAAATTTATCTTAAGAGAACGTCACACTTCCATGTTTACACCCATGAAATATGCTTCGGGAGATGCACGTTTCTAGAGAACTGAATTATTTTAGTATACAACAACCTCTATAAAAAAAATTAAAGATCATAAGATAATCTACATTTTTTCATGGGCGATTTTCACTAAAGTTATTGTAAATTGAGTAAGACTTTTAAAAATAGAAAGTTACAACTCTTATAAGTTAAGTTTTAATAATTTTATCGAAAATCACTCATGTAAAAATTTAGGTTATTTTACTATGATTCGATTTTTATAGGTTATCAAATGCTAAAATTACTCAGTTTCCCCAAACACGTTTTACCTATTTTTTAATAGTTATTTATTAATACTTCGCAATAAAAATATGTTAATGGTATAGGACTATATGTTTTAATTACTTCTGAAATTTATTTGAATATTTTTCAATCGTGAGATTTTAATTTTTCTAAAAATATCCATAAAATGTCCTATACAAAATCCCTTAAAAATTGAATGTGTGGCGTCCTCTTAACACGTGTACCGTATAAACAGTGTGTAACATATTGACGTGTCGACCAATGTGTGTTGTCAAGAACCTACAGTGCATCAACAGACTTCTGCAATCCAAAACGACTTCATTGTTTGGAGACGATCCAAGTATTAATATTTTTCGACGGACGTGGAACATTTTTTTTGCACAGCAAACCACACATCATCAATTAATTGAAATTAAAAAGGCGCAAATTGATAATTACAGCAATAAATGTATCAACGCAAAACATGACTTACTTGTCAAACAACAAGACAAAATATGTAATATATATATATATATATACCAGACATTTATAAACGAAAAACGAAAATTATAGTTTAAAGTTGACGTGTCTTCTCGTCTGCACGATCTGAATATCGTTTATAATTGTTTCTACAGGTTCTATACCTATTATTATATGTATATATTTTATGTTAAACTAGTATAAGATGATTATTGAAGATCATACATCATAATGAATGGTTATAGTGTTAATACTTAAACCGCTTGAAATAAATAGATCTATTTAGACATATAACTATTATTAAAAATAATTTGAATATCTATAGCATAAGCATAAAATATACATGATTGCTAGTCAGCGAGCTGTGTAATAATATATGATTTACGTGCATATGTAATTTTAAATGTCTTCATTGTAAAAATTGAATTTTAAACATGTTAAAAACAGTTGTTCGTAATATTATTCATTATATAATATCACTATCCAGAATGTATACAAGGCTCCGTCCAGTATTTTATTTTATCTATCAATTTTCCGTCCTTTAATGTACCTTATGACAAATAATATTGTTATGATTACTATAATTAAGACGTATTTAAGTATTACCCGCAAGACCTGATAAATATCAATAGTTTCTATTACATTATTTATATTTCCTCCTTTCAATATGTTGTAACCGTTAACTGTTAAATATATTTAAAAATCGTTACCGTTTCCAGACCATAAGTGATAGGTAATCTATTATTTATAGTCGTATAGTATTAAATTTATTATCAATACTTTTATTTGGTAACCATGATAATCGGAAAATGAACAACACATTGTATCCATTTTTCTGTGTAAAAAAAAAGCTTTTTCTGATTACTTCGTTTCACGGCAACAAAATGCCTCGGAAGCATATTTTTAATATTTATGGAAAGTGTAATGTCGGTCGATTGAACCGTTCGGATTGACATTTCGTACAAACAAACTTTCAGAAATATATATATGATTATATGCTGTGTATATGAATTATGGGTATAATATAAATATTTTTAATTTTAATCAATTGTTCGGAACGAGAGTGGTTTCTTTGTTACAGATACTAATTAGTAATTCATGTGGAAAATGTAATATTATTGCTTTGATATAAAAACAAAAATAAAAATAAATAATATTTATAGATTTTCATTCATTAATTTAAAATTAATTAAATTGCCTCAAAGATGAAATGAAAAAATACACTTTACTAATATAATAATTATTACTTTTTTGTACAGCCATGAACGCTGTATAAGTTTTGAATTCTAGTATCTCTTTTACAATTATCTATAACTCGTACAGCTCATCTAATTGGTAAGTGTCACTTTAAAAAAAAAATTTAATTATCAATATTATAGTATTAAATATTGTAAATAAATAAATAATTCGTTATATAAGTACGCGATAAGTATATTTTAATGTAAGGCTTGGCAAGTTAACCAATTTTATTAACTTGTTAAATAAATATATATAATACATAAAAAATTAACTAAAATTCATTAAATTTTTCATCTAATACAATTTTGAAATTAATGGGAATTAATTTCTAATTATTAGGTATTCTTTTAAAACAATGTATTCAAGTTATAATTTATTTCGTAAAAGATATCTATATAAATCTTAATATATATTTATATAATCATAAAAATTTCACATTTTAATTTTTTGGTCAAATTGAATTGCTTTAAGTATATATTATTATTAAGTTGAATTTAACTTGTCAGTTATCTATTATATTATTAATATTAAAGTTACTTACTCATTACTTTATAAACGCTATATGTTTTAATGTTCTAAAAAACCATTTATAAGCTAAAAATCAAGAAATAATCCACTTAAAAATATCTTTTCTTTTTTCTTTTGGTAAAATTAAATGAAAATGTAATTGAATAAATTAGAAATATATTATTTATAGATTAGATATTGTTGACTTTTTTATATTTTATTTAAAATTGTATAGGTACATGAGAACTAGGTGAATATTTTTTTATATTTCTGGAAAATGCGCAAAAAAATTACTAAACAACGAATAAATGTCCAAAAATTCATTATAAAATCCGAATACCATATAATTATAACTAATTATTATAAGTTGTATCAAATCACATCAATGATCGTTAGACGTGTAAACGTGTAAAGTTTGAGAGTACCTAAGGATATATTGTGTGAAATCCCTTGAAAAATGACTAAAAACAACATAAAAAAAATGTAGTTGCATGGACTTTGTCAAAAAGGTCGATTAAAAATGTATATTCGATTCGATTTTTAAATATTGTTCAACAACGAAGCTACAACATTATCAATCTATTTGGACGACTCTACGCTAGCACGTGGGAAAATTAATTAACCTCTCTGGCCATACATCTGTACACAAGTTGCAATGATTAATATTTTAGGCCGGTCATACTGAGTGATTGATACGTTAAAACAAACGGACCGCTGTTAGTATTATAAATTATAATATATGAACGAACTGCCCCAGTGATATTGCCTCGTGTGTAGGAAGATGGAATTATTAAATGCGTTGGCATAGTACCAGATAATGTGTTTTACCCCTTTCTCACGATCATCGTCATCCCCCGTGGCTCAGTAAATTATCGTTAAGATCGTTTTGCGATTCCTTTAGGATTTATGATCATGTCCTTCGTTTTTACTCCAAACTATTTTGCATGATCTCCGGAAATATTCTGATCAATGTCAAGTCATAGCAATTATGTTTTTATCAATATTGTCATGTTTTCAAGACCTTAAAATTAACACGTTAAACAGTTTAAATTAGTGATGGGCATTATCGTATGAACTGTATTCATGAACTGTCCAATAGTCTATTCAAATGGTTTTACATCACAAATGCTTTTTTTGATAAAAACTATTAAACAGATTGATAAACTATCGAATAATTTACTACAAATTATACTAATCGTAAACTATAAACTATCGATTACAGTTCCAAAACTATTCCAATAGTTCGACCACCAAATAGTGTATCGATAGTTGAAGTAGTCGATATAGTTATAAAGTATCAATCCATTAGATCGATAATGCCCATCATTAGTTTAAATTGAATTCAAAAATGTGTTGGTAACTATCATAATTATAACGTCCAAGCTAGACGGTCTTTCTACATATTAGTTACATAATTTTTTTTATTAATGAGTTAAATTCAAGTTATTCTTATATAAGTACATGATATATAAATTCCGTGAAATATTAGGTTTACGATAAATTTCATAATTTTATAGATACTTTTGTTTGAGATAAATATATTTATAATATTAAAATATTGGTATTTCAAATTAGATAATATTTCAAATTTTTACAAACGTAATTTTATATTCTTATATTGTTCCTTAGTGAATATAAAATATTATATTGTTATTTCAGAAATGTATAACTTAACTTGCATTTTCGACAATAAAAAGTTGTTTAAAATGTTCATTCTTGCATATTGTGTTTATATATTATATTATTCGTTAAAAAGACGTTCGATAATATTATCAATAAGTTCTTTTATATCCCTTCCATCGTTAAATAAACATTTGTTTGTTAAACAAATATGTGATTTTTAAGTTCATTCGAGCACGTATTTTAAGAAAAAACGTAGTACACCTAAACGAACGAATACAATGTTTGCAGTTTTGGATTGTACGGCTTAAGATGCAAACTTCAGATATTTTCTCATTTTCAAATTATAAGCATTATAATATGCTATTAGCTATATACAATTATTTAACTTGTATGAAAAATAAAGCGTGACTTATTTATTAATTGCGTTAAGACATAGAATAATAATTATAGGAAAAGTTAGGGACTTGGAGAATTTACAAGTGCAGTAAAAAATTGTATTTTTATAATAGCTGTTTTTTGTTTTTACATTTAGAATTACGAGTACATATTAGTATGTTTATATAATTAATTAACTTTTAAAGTATATCTGTTATCATAGACGATATACATCATAGTAAACCTATATGTACGTTAATGTATATATATATATTAAAAACTAAAACACAAATATTATATCTCATAAACAGTACGATTCCATTTGATTGAAATAAGAAAGTTTATGGGGAACGAGAACCGTCGTAAAAATGACCGTAAAAGCTCGTAGGAGTATTCTTTAATGAAATTAAATAGCAGCGTCTGCAGATTAATGGGGCCGGTTATTAACCTATCATTAATTTCAAGTAATCATTCATTCGTAGCGTTGTAACCTCACGCCGTGAGCTATAATACAGTAACTTGTATCTGCAACGATATCATCAAGTATGACCTTAGTTTATTATTATTTTAATAATCAGTATTATTATTTTAATAATTGGTATAATAATAATAATGCACATTTTAAACACAATATTCTAGCCGCGTGTTTACATACCTACAACAAAAATGTAAAATTTAGTATAAGGCGTTATTATTAGATTTATAATTATGATTTATCATTAATATGGGCTCATTACGTTGTACCCGGATAAGACACGAAGAAGGGGAACATCCTTAAAACTCGTTTAATGCTCACTAATTCGTTAGTAATCTGAGCTCTTTGCTGAGGACATATAATGGTTTGTCCCGTTTTGTACCCTTTTCCCGGGTGTCTCATCCATCATATAAACATGTCATTTTAAATACTAATGCAATTGACATTTATAAAAAAAAAAAAAAAAAATGAAAAAATAGAGATGGATGAGATTTATATTTATACGGTATCTATATATTACTTTATTGAAACGTAACCCTTTAACGGTATCATATTTGTTGACTCCATATAATATATTATGGAATACTGTTTCATTTCCTGTGTCTGTGTACTAATAAAATCAATACAAAGCATTTAATATAGTTTCAATCCACGAATTTAAATTTTAAATATACAACATTTAAATTATTCGTAAACAAGTTAAACAGATGAATCGTCTACATAATATTAGGTCTGACAATGAAGTTCCCTATAATATTTATTTAAATCATATTTTATTAGCCATATTTAATTAGACGAATTAATCCATAATAATTTTTTTAATATATTAAAAATTTCGTAATTACATATTTTTAAAAGTGAAGTTAAATCTGAATTTACTTTAGTTTCCCTTAAAATCCTTCATTTATTATCGCTATAATTTTAAAAAATACAAAAATGTTATAGATGCTCTTTGCATTATCAAGTCCTGGTTTACAACCGTCCCTATAATATAAAGAAATTTTTAGTGGTTAGAGCATACACTAAGGGCTGATTGCTGGGGGATGATAGGTCTATGTAATTAGTTCTTTTAGGGGTTATACCAGGTAAAAAAGACGAAGGACGGCCAAGAACACATTTTTATTCACAGACCTGCAAGTAAACGTGTATTCATAATACCTATGTAATAATTAAAAAGCTAATGGACAATCAAATGATTGGAGAAGAGTATTAGGCGGGAAATACCCGTCATAAACTGGTAAAATAAATAGAAAAGAAAGGGAGAAACTTTTATTTCCTCGAGCTTTTTTAAATTTCCCCACACTTGCTATAATTTCTTTGCGTTAACTTTAATTTTCTATAATATCTGTGTACTTATTTTGATTTGTACTTTTAAAAAATTATTTTATTTTATATTCGTAACTAAACTTACTTACCTATACTTTATGGTCAATTATATTTATTTAGTCGGTCAAATTATTTGCTTACATTTGATTTGATTGAAACAACCTTTTATAAAAGCTATTTAATAACTCGAGATTACAACATGCTATTTCATTACTTATAAAACTAAATAAATCTAGAATAGTAACAAACCACATTTAAGAAATTTAAGGTTTTTAAAATGAATTTAATATATTATAGCTTCTAGTCATTTTAAAAATATATTGAAATATGGTGATCGTAGATATCAACACGTCATATAATATGCCCAATTTACAAAGAGAAAAATACACTTGTATAATTGGTTAATTACGTTTTTTTATAATAGAATTTTTTGATATTATGTCTATTATATAATGTGTGTTTAAATTTATTGCTAATGTTTTACACTAAAAAGATTCGTATGTCGCTTAATTTAAAAAAATTAAATACATTTTTAGTATTACACCTAGTTTTTTTTATACATATTTTAACTAGCTTACATTTATACTTTTAATGTACATTTCAGGGTTTTAGATGAATTTTTTTGTAGTATTTTTCTTCAGATTTTAATAACATATTCTAAGATTTTATAGTTTATTATACTCAAAACACTAATAATTGTTACAAAAAAAAAAAAAAAAACAAAACAAAAATACGATATACGATATACAAATTCCAAAAGTATATAAATTAGACTTCTTTTAAATATATATTCAACTGGCTTGCTCCTTAACGTGTGGTGAGAATTTGGACCTGAGGTAGATTAATGGAAATTAATAAAGTATGTATTATTGGCCATGTACGTATATTTGTATATATATATATTATAAGCCATCTTGGTTTAAAGTCAGCGTAGTGTATTTTAATAACGGCCATGCCATTCCCTCGTGGTAATTATTCCTCTGGAGACACGTTTATCGCGATTATTTAGAACTTGGCCCGGTCGTTATTATAACGCTTGAGTTCCTCAGCCAGTGGAACCAAGCCAGTGACAGGGATGCTCTTTGCCTATTTACACTAGCAAATTTCTACCAAAGTCCTTAATCTGGATTTAAGTTTGTATTCGCGTAGAACGCTATCAGTGGTGTCATTTGGGGGAGGGCCAAAGGGCATTTAACCCCCGTCTAATTTTTAAAGGCCGACTGGTCCAATGGTCGGGAAAACTGGCCGAACAATGAATATTTGCTATTCAATATATATAGAACTCTCTTTATATTCAATCAGGATTTTCAAGGTAAATAATATTACTTATCGATACGTAAGTACGTTCAAAAAGTTCCGGGACTGATGCTGTAAATCAAAAACCAAGACTGAAGGCAAAAAGTATTATTTTAATTTTCAATAGACATCCTTTAGGTTTCTTAATTCTTAGCTGACCGATCATAAAGTTGCTAGAAGGCTCATTAAAAATGATTTGCTGGTATGACCATGATTTTCCTCGTCACTCGCTCTTCTAAATAACTAGAATATCATCTAAAATGGTACTTTTTATGAAAAACTTGAGTTCAGCGAACATCAAATAGTCTGAGGGGACTAAAGCGAGTGAATATTGTGGATGGTTTAAAGACGGTGACCTGTATTTATGCCAAAAACGAGATTACAAAAGTTGCGATGTGAGCGAGAAAATTGTCGTACAAAAGGACCAAGTAGCCGTATTTTGTTCAATATTTTTTTAACTTCTAAATACATTTTTTTATTAACCACGGTGCAGCCGGTGAAAGATATTCGTAGGAGATAATAACTCTGAAATCGAAAAATGGGAATAATAGGCGTGGGGGGACGCCCCTCATGCGGATCGTCATCTAATAACGTACGACCATTCTTAAACCTCAAAAACTGCTCAAAACCTTAACTATGACTTGAAAAATTACTACCATATTTAGTTTTCATCATATCGAATGTATGTCGCCGTATTAATAAGTAAAAACACAATTCAATTGCAGCTCTTTGTCGTTTCGTGTCTATAGTCAAATAACCTTGAAGAATACAGCCACACACAATTTGCTATTAAACAGAGATAAAATTTTGAAATGTTTGCAGGAGATTCAGTAAAATTTATTTATTGAATTAACTGGCGTTTTTCAATGGTCTAAGAGGTCAACTTTTGAAAATTAGTTAGCAATTTTTTTTACTTTTTTTTTTAATCAAATATTACGTTACAATATTTTTTTTCGATTAATTTTAATACTTGAAATATAAACATTTTTAAAAAAATTCAAAACACTATGTCTATCAACGATATTTAAAGGTTTTAGAAATTGAATTATGCAATTATTTTAAATTTGAGATGAAACTAGTATATTACATTTTATAATTTTATATTAGGAATATAACTCAGGCATATAGCTACCATAATTCAAATTCATTATCAAGATCTTAATGGAGTTTATTTGAATTTAGATAATTCTTATCTTAATCATATTGTACTATTGAGTAGAACACCTTTTGAGTGAGACTATTTTTGTAAGTGCTCTGATCATTACATGTTGAGCTATTTTCTGGTAGCAAATTGCATCTAGTTGATACTTTAAAGAGGTCTATTTCAGATTTAAAATTTTTTTTTTTGATAAACCCATAAGATATAACTATCAAAACATTAGCATAAAAATCAAAAAGCATGATTATGGCAAAATTCTTTATAACTCCAAAATTATAGATGTATACAATTTTCATCATAAACGCATATACCTATATAAAATATAAATACAAACATTTTTCGAAAATGTTTACCTATTTTTAGTCTATTTATAGTTATATATAATTTTAAGACATTTAATTCATAATAGGCTTAATTTAGATTTTAAGACCTGAAAATTTAATACAATGTTTAAAATATGCCATTCTAGCTACCTATACAAAAAATGTTTTAAATCGATACCTATAATATTTTTAATATTCATTTAAATTTTTGTTGAATATCCTTTTAATTTTTTCGACATTTCCTTATAAAATGTGTTCGAATATTAGGAAAATAATAGATCTATAAACTTGAAATTTTCACCAAATACGTTTATTAGCACATTACGTGGGCAAAAAACTTTTGGAATTTTTTCCTGATTTTGGACTATTTATTTATCATAATAGTCTTAATTTTAGTTTAAATTTAATATAGTTAGAAAATGAATTATAATTATAATAACTATAATCATTTTAGCTAAAAAAATTTAAAAATCGGTTGACACAATAGTTTTAAATAGCCTTTTAAGTTTTTTTCGATAATATGTATTATTATGATATGAAATGTGTTCGAATTTTGAGCAAATAATAGACCTATAAACTTGACATTTTCACTAAATACATATATACGTACATTATGAAGGCAAGATAATTTTTGAAAATTTTTATTTATTTTTGGGCAATTTATAGCAATTTTCAATTTTGAGACATTTTATTCATGGTAGATTCATGATAGACTTTTCTATTTTACAGGAAAATTATATTTTTGGCATTTTTTCGTAATATTGTACGATTACGTTGTACAATTTACCGAGCTTCGAAATCTAGGATACTGGAAGCAACGAAATCAAAAGTGATGATAACACTGCGAATGACAACCCCATCGGCGAGAACACTGTAAACAACAACACCGAGTTCATTAATCGCTTACAGCGGCTAATTTAGGTAAACCTTTGACTACCAATAGTATATCCAATTAACTTCACGGCGATAGCGATGACACCAAGACCAAAAAAAATATTTGAATTTTGACGGTAATACTTAATGATAACATAATTTATGACGCGCGGTTTATTACAGAAATCACAATTATATTTGATAACTTATAGCAACCGTTTAAATATTATAATTGTTTTTGAAGACGTACCTGTATATCGTGTGTGCAGTGTATGGACCTACGATCTATTAATCTAACATTTAAGTATGTATAATATTATATATATTCCATGTAGTTACGTAATACATGAGAATAAGTGTCTATAAATGAACGAGGTTTTCATAAATTAGTTTTCAAAACGTAAGCAAGTCTTGAGTACATTTAGTTTTAACCTATATATATATTGTAAAACTCATTAGCACATTTAATACAGTTTTTGGTGTTAAAATATGGAGGGACGAAAAAATTAGGAGAATTTCGCAAAAACGGGACGCGGAAAAATCGCGAAACCTTCGCAAAATAGTTTCGAACGACGTTCGATGTTGACGCGCACCGCGTACGGCCTCGAAAAAGGATCGCGGAATAAAATCGGTATATTTCAGTGGATTTTTTGAAAGAAAATCGTATCCTTAGCGTTTTATTCTAGTAGAGATTTTAAAATATAAATATATAAATGGAAAATTGTGTATATTATGTTATTGTTTAGTTTTATTGTTCTGTGATGTTTTTGTTATTGAATATTACATGAAAAATTTTAAAAAATGTGAAAATCCAGATTTGTATTGTCTAGATTTTTTTTTATCCAATTTTGAAACAACCAGATTAGTAATTTCCAACTGTGTTTACGTGAACCCAATATTATCTTTTATAATATTCATTATAATATTTTTGTCAATAAGTTTTTACCATTTTAGCACTCGAGATGATTGGGTTTTATATAATAAGTATACGTATATTATCATGCACGTATATATTGTATAATGTTAATAACAATAAAAAAATGAATCTTATAATAATATGGAATTCATTTTCGTCAAGTGATGTGTACGAGTGGCGCATATAATACAAAATAATAATTTATCGTTGTATTCATATTTTAATATATATTTTCAGTTTTGATTTGATAAACGACCGGTGAAAAAATACATGTAAAATGTAATCGAAAGGTAAAATGAAAACAAACGTTCATAAGTGGATCCGTTATTTTTTTAGACATTTTATTCGTGAAATATGCATTCGTTTTTACTTTGAAGGGCCCACAGACTAAGATATAAAAATAAATGATCTGAAGACCTGATCCTGGAGAGGTTTAATCTATCTCTGTGTAGACAAGACTAGGTAAGACAGTAGTCGCATACAATTTCAGAAGTTCATGACTTCAATATACTTCATTCGTAACATACTAATATATCGTACAAAATATGAGATTCAACCACTTGTAATATTTTGTTATCATTTTTATGCATATAGCCTATGTCCACATACACACGTAAACCAAGACGAGTTTTACAAATATCAGACAATGTAGTTTTATGTATACAAAAAAAAAAAAAAAAAAAAATGTCGATGATGGTTTTAATCCCAAAACCTTCTAGCCGTAGCCTTGAGTTCACGATCACGAACAATTGATTTCCCTTTCGCTCGTGCCTTATTAGGATACAGCCGTAGTTAAATGAGTGGTTTAGACGTTAATTAATTCAAATACACTTTTATTTTTTCGAATTATTGGGTAACAAAGTTTTCACGGTTATTTCCCATAAAACGTTCGTTTTACCACGTGTATAAGACAATAACACTATTTGCTTACGAGGCGCTCCCATCAACCCTATGTGTCCAGTTGACAGTTTATATAGTTATGTCGTATTATATATACTAGAAAACTCTTTGCAATTTGTCAACTCCCGTGTCTATTTTGGATTCACATAGGAATAACTGACATCCTTGCGATAACAATACGGTCAGCCGCCCATCTCTCTCTGGGACTAAGGATGTCGATAATATACATATTATACGGTTCCGTCCAAATCAAATGTCACTTATTAAAAACCATAAAACTGAATACGACACATTCATATAAAGACAACCTTTATAGTATATCCCAAGTCATTGTATTGGTATTAGTTGACACTTTGGATGTTATCCTATCACAGTTTTTTTTTTTTTTCATTATTTTATAATGACTATAGTGTCACCTACATAAATATTATACTGTCAATTGAATTATACAAAGGGCATTTGTGTCCATATTTGTATTGCTTATTATAAAACTATATATTAACTGCACGACTTAAAACTCACGAACCATTGTATCGCCGTTTGCTATGATTTAATATTTAAATGCTCGATGAGTATTTAAATATGAGAAAATGAGATTTTAACGAATTTTATTTATAAAATCTCATCTAAAATACGTACATCTACAGTTTTAGTTAAATTGTAAATATTATATTGTATACCTAAAAGTTTTCGTTGTCTTACCTTTTATATTATTATTAATCGTATTCACTAATAATAGGCATTGGAATATAGAAATGTGAGTAAATAATGTTCTCAAAATAATATTCTCGGTAACCGAGAATATTCCCGGGAAGATCAATACCGGAGAATTTTCTCACAAAATAATCTGTTGAATTTCGAATAACATCGTATGATTTACTTAAAAAGTAAAATATCAGAAGAATAAACCTTTGACGTTTGAATTCATTTACATAAATTAAATATTTTTAACACGTTTCATTTTATAATACTGTAAAATCGATACTCGGATATTTTCCTTTTTTCAGTAGGTTTTGGTTTTAATGACCTTGTAATCAACTTTTTACTATGTACCACTACATTTATTACTATCACAGAGATATAATAAAAACACTAACTATCACTCTCTCTCTCTCTCTCTCTCTCTTTCTCTGAGATCAAACTGCTCTAAAATTGAAAAAAAAACTATGGCCTGTTAACAACGAAATAAATTGTAATTGAAGATATTTCTAGAATTTAAGCAAGTTTTTTTTAGTTAATTCATCTATAATATTTATTATTTAATAATATAATTTTCTAACATTTTTATTTTAATTTTTTTTTCGTAAAAAGGCTGATATTTTAAACTGTAATTTATCTGTATGTGATATTCTTTTAAAAATGTACCAACAGGTAAAACGACTTGCTAATTGGTTCTCTGATATTAAAACAAATGTATTAACAAACCATTTGACAGTAACGTTTTACAAAATAGAACGTCATATTGTATGCTCCTCTCGTATGATTGAAAAACAAATCTTCGTCTTAATTTTTATTGTAGTGAATCCCTATTATCACATTCATCATTCAGTTTTTTAGAGTGAGAAATTATTATGCAAGTCTTGCAAACATAGAACAAAAAATATTTTATCCATCTATACACCCTCCAATAATTATATTAATACTGATAAAATTACACATGTAATTCAAAAGTTTAATTCTGTAAATGTGTGTTATAGTGCAGTTTTGTTTCGAAATATTCAAAATTCTTTAAAACCCAATATGAAATTAATCATGATTATTAGAAACATGAAAATTGTATAAAAATACTCGTTAATAACAGGTAGGTGTTATAAAAATTAAAAAGATATTAGTTCCTTTAATAGAAATAGTAATCCAGATAACAATAATGAAACAAAACAAAACAATAATGACTTCACTATTATTTTTTGATCAAAAATACAAATACATATATATAAATCGAATTCTCCTGTAATGTAGAAAATTTTTTCTTAATATGAGTTAAATGTCTCAAAATTAAAAATTACTACAAGTAGCCCAAAAATGTGTGAAAATTCTTAAAATGTTTGTATTAATATTTTACGTACGTTTGTGGTGTAAATTTAAAGCCTCCAAGCATCAATATTTTTGAAATTATGGAGAATTTTTACTACAATCGTGTTTACCGTTTTCTAAGCTAATTTTTGATTGTTTTTTCTTAAGCGTTTATCGAAAAAATTCAAATATCTAAAAATGACCTACCTATCTATTTAAAGTATCAACTAGATGAATTAAAATATCGAAAAATAACTGTATTGAGATACGATTAAAAACTTTCATATAGTTGTGTATATTTTATATAACGAGTATACGGAAGTTTATACGTTTTTTCCATATGATGAGAATAGTCAGTACGAGTACAAAATAGTTCCCAAAGGTCAGTGAGTTATTCGTTCGAAAAACATATTATATAATAGTAAAAGTACATAATATAATAGTGAAATACATACTCCTCTGTAAACATTTCAATGGATTATTAATATTAAATTTTTTTTTTTTGGGGGGGGGGGAATTTCAAGATAAATTTTACATCGAAATAATAAATATTGTTAAGAGTCTTGAATTACTAAAAATTAAAATTGTCACTGATGACGCTAATTTTATCGTTTCGGTTCTATCCAATGGCGTATTTAACGATCGGTTAGTCGGCAAATTCCAACAGGTAATATAATAAATTATATATACCTATGCAATATATTAAATTATATTTCAATTTGCAGTGCAGAAGCGAGAAACATTTTCAATACCATTTTATTTTACTTTTTCTATTTAATCTGGGACCTTCACCATTTCAAAATACTTTTTTCTACTTTTTTTCTTGGTTTTGAAACGTTTTTTGGTATTCGTACAATATGTGATTACTGCACGGTTAAGAATGTAATAATATGTCATTTACCATAATATGTACAATGTAACACATAGTTGCAAATCGTAATTTTAATCGCTGGGCGGGTTTACCATAATAATGGATTTATCTTAATTTCCATAACGTATTACCAGTACCCACGAAAAGATAAATATTTTACTAATGATAATATTATCAGTATGTTTAGTGTTGTGTGAGTGAGTAGATGCCAAAATGACAAAGTGATAATTTTATTCAATATTTAATTCTGAAAGCTCTACTTTGGATTTTTCATAAAAGTATAAATTAGTGCCTAATACTAATAATTTACCTAATTGCCTTAAGAGCAATATTAAGATGTTCGTAAAAAAAACAAATTAGCTTCAGGTGAAATTCATAAAATCAGTAGTATAAAAAAGATATTTCAGTCTGTTCGACAAACCAACACGTTTTCACATATATCGATTGAAACGGACGTTGTAAATTAAATTTAACTATTTCTCAAATACTCGAGTTAGTTTTTATTGGTCTGCATATTTATCAATAATTACCATGTGTTCTCTTACTGAACGATCGAACAGTACTGTAGGGGACTGGTTTAATTTTTGTCGCAAGGTTTGCTGTGTTTTGTTTGAAAATCGTGAACCTAAGGGAGATCTTAATGAAAGTGTTGAAATTGTTGAATCTTTACTAAAAGGTAAACCTAATTATAACAGATATAGAATATTATTAAGAGATCGACGAGGTGAAATTATTTCCAAAAATTCAGATTCTGATCCGAATTCGGATAAGGAAAATAATAATAGAAATTACATGTTGAAGATCCATTGATCTTTGATTTCTGCTGTAAAATGGAATTTTAGAGCGGAAATTTTTTGTCGTTGATCGAGACAAACATATTCCGGTTATACAGAATGAATAGTAATTCCCGTAATGAAAATAGTGAAACAGATAGCTTAAAAAAATTTAAATACACTTGGAACAACCACGGTACCTACTGTAAATCACTCGAGAAATATGATAAACCAACCTACAGGAGGAATACTCGAATTATTGATTGTTTATGGGGAATTTTGAAAATGAAAATTTTAAGAAAAATTAGACTGATTGCCAAATGTTACACGGTCATTTAATTGAACCCGGGTTTTTTTTTATCAATTTCATAAAAGATAATCGTAAAGTGCACCGTTAGATTTAAAAATTAGAATTGTGCTATTTTAAGTTGGTATTTATGTGTTAAGTAAAATTTTTAATCAATATTATACTACTTTATTTCATAAAAACTTTAATGGCCAATTTAATAATAGGTAGGTAACTCGTTTTTTTATTATATAATAATGGTTTAATATATAGGTAGTTTGTAAAATATATTATATGGTGGATCACAAGTTAGTTATGGTACATAGATGTTTATCGTACGGTACATCATTATTATTCCATGAAAGCCCGAATTTTTTTTTTTTTTTTTTGGGGGGGGGGAGACACTTACACTGAATTCTAGCCCCAAGGCACCAAAACTATGAATCCAGCCCTGGTTCGTAGTATACCGAACGAAATCAACATTTAGCTCTTAGATCCGCCACTGGTTCTTGCGTACTTTTTTTGTTACTTATAAATTATAATATAATAGCATTGATTATAAATTACAATAGATTGGCCGCCGGCCTAGAAACGCGCCGGTTATTCGCCCGATAGAGTGCGTTAACAATACGAATTGAGTGTAATAATATGTTATATTTGAACGGTCCATCTTTGATATTTCGGACTACGAAACGGTAATAAACGGGTTTTCGTCGGCCGACAAACCTCCGCGCACAACACAACCGCCTGTCGTAGTCCAATACGAATAACAATAATATTGAATTCATTGTTAGAAATCGTTTTCCTAATTTGTTGACATTTGACAATATTTTATTATTTTTATTACTCGATGCGACGTCGCGCGATCGCATCGAAACGGTCCCGTTTTACAAGTACAAGTACACAGATATACACACCTATTCTAAAATACGTATTTGTTTTTTTTTTTAATTGGACCGTTTTAATTAATCTAAAAACATTTAAACGTATAGGTGATTATTTTTGACATCCTATAGGTTGGTATTAATCAATACCATATTTAACGTTAAAAATACAAAAATGCTTATAGGTATATATAATATTATTATATTAGGCTCAGTCAAGATTTTACTTGTGTTTACAATGTTGTTTTTAAACATGGATTTTTTTTCAATATTGACTATTGACTTTTAATTTGATATAGGTATATAAATAAATATTAAACACATACCTATCTATATAAGTATTTTTCTATTTAAAATATAAATATTATTTTATAGACATAATATTATGTTTATACGAAAAGGTATTCAACTAATATCAAAAGTAGTAAAAATTAAGCTAATTAATTTTTTTAAGTACCTATCGTATTTTTAGGTATACTTACGACTAAAACTTAAGAAACAATATAGCAAATAATTAAATGAAGTGAAAAAAAAATGAAATAATACGAGTAGCTACCTATCTATATTATAATACATTATTAGTTGTCCTAATAATATTAGTAGATAAACAAATTAACTATAATAACTTTTACAATATTATAGAATTAATGTATTTATTAATATATAAATACAATAATATATTATTGTATTAAATGAACGGTAATACTCTCAGTTTTGCAATCAGATTTATTGTGTAATTCTGTATTGGTCCATTTACACCTTAACTATTATAGTTCTAAATAATAGTTCAATGATGCACAAATAATGTTCTTTACAAGGCAACCAGTGACCTATGCAGGATTTTTCAATGGTGGGGAGGGCTTGAAAATAAATAAGTACCTAATCAGTAGACCCAACATTAGGCATGAAAGAATAAAAAAATCTGCTTTTTTAGTGTTACTGTTAAAAATATACATTATAATGTATAAAAATATATATATATATACATAAAAATATATAATATAAATTTTTACCTACTAAGGTCATATGTAATTGGTGTAAGAATATGAATTTATATGGCCATAGAAAAAGAAATTTAAAATAGGTACCTAATACAATTTTGCATTATATACCTACATTTTGGATTGAAATTTACTTTTGTAAATTCAAATGAAAAATAATTAGACAGGACGGATGTGGACTCCGCAGGGTTTTCAATTTAGGTAGAGACAAAAAATGTATTCAAAATTATTTAAGTGTAAGTACCTATACCAATAATGAAGGAATACATTTTTCATTACAAAGGTCATTTGGAATTAGTGTAAGATAGATTTTATATGTACATAGCTAATGTAATTTCAATTAAATTCACTAAAAAAAGAAATTAACATAGGTACATAATAATAATATGTATTATATACCTTACATTTTAAATTGAAATTTACTTTTGTAAATTTAATTGAAAAAAAAATTGAACAAGACGGTTGTGGAACCGGCAGGTTTTTCAATTTGGATAGAGAAAATAAAATGTATTTAAAATTATTTATATGTAGGTGCCTTTATTATTTGAATAAATGACTTTTTCCCTATTCAGGTTATTTGGGATTAGTGTGAGAATGACTTTATATAGCCATAGAGAAAGAAATTTCAAATAAAAGCACCAGAGAAATATATAAAAATAGGTACCTAATACAAAATTGTATTATATACTTACATTTTGGATTAAAATTTAAGTAATAAATTTAATTGAAAAAAAAATTGGGCAGGACGGGTGTGGCCCCCGCAGGTTTTTAATTTGGGTAGAGACGTTATATTTTATTTGAAATTATTTAGGTATAATAGTACTTATACCAGAAAAATGAATATATATTTCCTACTGGGGTCATTTAGTCATTTAAAATTAGTGTGAGAACGAATTTTTTTGGCAATAGAAAAATAAATTTATTAAATAAAGAAGTGAAAATTGGTACCTAATACAAAACTGTATTGTATACCTATATTTTGGATTATAATTAAGTTTAATTTTGTAAATTTAAGTTATAAATTTAATTGAAAAACAATTGGGCAGGACGGTTGTGGCCCCCGCAGGTTTTTTGTTTAGGTAGAGACATTAAATTTTATTCAAAATTTTTTAGGTATAAGTACTTATACCAGAAAAATGAATAAATGCTACTCTACTGGGGTTATATAAGCTTAGTGTGAGAATGAATTTATATGGTCATAGAAAAAAAAATTTTATTAAATTTATTAAAGAAAGAAGTCAAAATAGGTACCTAAACCAAAATGGTATTTTATACCTATACTTCGAATTAAAATTTAATTTATAAATCTTAAGTATAAAATTTAATTTAAAAAAATGGGACAGGACGGGTGTGGACCCCGCAGGTTTTTCAATTTGGGTAGATGCAATAAAAATGTATTCATACTTATATTCATATACGTACATATTCAAACATATACAAAAAGAATGAATATATTTTTTCCTAATTGGGTAATTAAGTATAAGTGTAAAAATGTCGCCAATGGCCATAGATATAAAAATTTCAATTAAATTTACCAAAGAAGGAAATTAAAATAGGTACCAAATACACATGTATTATTATATGCCTATATTTTGAATTGAAATTTGAATTTAGAAATTTTAAGGTTGATATTTAATTGAAAAAAAAATTGGACAGGACGGGTGGTAAACCCCACAGGTTTTTCAATTTAGATAGATGTAAAATAGATGTATTCATTATTTTTTTGGTATAAGCATTTATACTTATGACTATACTACTTATGACTATACTACCTATGACTATACTACCTATGACTATACTACCTCTGACTATACTACCTAAGACTATACTACCTACGAATATACTACCTACGACTATACTACCTACGACTATACTACCTATGACTAATGACTATAATACCTATGACTATACAATCTATGATTATACTACCTCTGACTATAATACCTATGACTATACTACCTATGATTATACTACCTCTGACTATACTAGCTATGACTATACTACCTATGACTATACTACCTATGACTATACCACCTATGACTATACTACCTATGACTATACTACGTATGATTATACTACCTCTGACTATAATACCTATGACTATACTATCTACGACTATACTACTTATGACTAATGACTATAATACCTATGACTATACTACCTATGACTATACTACCTATGACTATACTACCTATGATTATACTACCTCTGACTATAATACCTATGACTATACTACCTATGATTATAATACCTCTGACTATACTACCTATGACTATACTACCTATGACTAAACTACCTATGATTATATCACAAGATATAAAGAAATTCAATTTTAATGTACTAATTTTAATTTACTGTTTACAAATTTATGCTATTAATTTAAGAATCATCTTGTTTATTTAAAACTATATTTATGCATCTTTAATAATTATATACAAGTCACTTGTTCCCATTTGTCATTGTGACATTGTCACATATATCATTTGGTGATATATGTCACATTGTGACATTCTACACATATTTTCGTATAGTAAGTATTTTCAACTTATCTTTGAATATTAAAACTATATATTTCTTAAAAACATTTTTGAGACAACCGATACTTTTACACAAGAATAGTTGAACACCAAAACACCTCGTAAAAATATAAACTTAAGTCAGAAAAGCTTACGTTACATATAGCAACTATGTGGAGTTTTCGATGAAACCAATTTCGTTGGGATTACATGTAGAACGAAATTTTCTATGCATTGTAAGGCTCATTTTAGTAAGTTAAGCTGCGCCCACTCAATGACAGTAGCGCATGAATACCTGTCATGATAGGACTCACCAAAAATGATATATGTCACTAGAGTCACTCTCGCACTATCATATTTTCATGATAGTGTGATAGTGCCTATCACGCCCTATATATTATACGTAAATTACTTTGGGAGAATATACTATCGTGACAGCTACTCTCATGCGCTACTTTCACCGTGTTAACGTGGTTTTAATATAATAGTTTGTTAAGATATATGGCTGTATTTTAATCTGCAGCCACAATGAACTATGTAATATCCGGTAATTTTCTTTTACAGAATATCTATATACCTACAGTAAATCAGCTCTAAGTCGAAGTACAATATTTAGCCTTTTTTTTTTTTTTAAATTATTATTTACCAAGCAACCATTGTTATCCAATTACTTGTGATTTATCTATCACCACTGGATTCGCTACTTCTTTGAGTTACGTTCTTTCTCTCCCATCCGTATATATCAGTGCAAATCTTAATTAGGTAGGTATTTTTAAATCTAATGTCATAATATATAAAATATTAAACAATTGGTTTTATGCAGTTTTAGGAATAGGTACGTACAAAATATATTTCGATTAGGAATGCTTTTAATATTTAGTGTTTTTAATTAGGTACCTACATTTTATTATTTTATATTTTTTTGGCAAGACGTTTGTCTTTGGTATCTTGGAAATATAATCCACAGAATAAAAGATATTTTTCAATTATTATGGATTTTAACTTCAATTATGTACGAATTTAGATACCAATGAAATACTCATCGAAGTATATTTTATATTATCATACTATTGATTATTCTATTCAATGTTAGTTTAGTCATATTCGTCTTCCTGCCTATTCTTTTAATCGTAATAAAAATATTTCTTCTGCTGAATTTATCACAATAATATAGAAGTACATTCGTCATACACTTGTTCGTTATTCTTCTATATACAGCCAGAAAATCTACTATTTTACTTCTTCTACACTTCTTATAAAAATCCTCTATAGAAATACTCTTTTTTTCAGTTCAAAATTCAGGGTAAACATACAAAATAAGTAGACAACGAGTAAAAAAAATATGTCTCATATGTCTTTTAAATGGCGTATTATTGTATTTTAAATTACTGCAGTATGGAATAAATAAAATTTATGTAATTATGTATATACTGACAATATATTACCATTTTAATAATAAAACTAAATAATGACTTTTTTTTTATCGCAAATGCAACTGAAATATTAAGGTTCCTGTTCTAATACGAATATTATTATTAATATTAGTAGGTTTTGTCAAGTCCGGTAAGGGATAAGACCCATACGGCACCTAGGTGCTATTCAATACCTCTTGTAGTTCAGGGAGCGTCCGGTATACCACCTAAGCGGTCCCTTGTCGTTTTTGGACCACGAGTACCGAACGGAATATAAGCCCATATATGTATGGTATGGACCAGTTCACAGTTGAGTGCATACCTCAGTCCCAATGTACGACACTGGTCGAAAGATTGCCTATCTTACAATCACCAGATTTATGGATCCTTCGCTGTTCTTCGCAAAAAAAGCGATATTGAACGTCGGGTGAGTGGGAACCGAACGGGACTGCCGGTGGCCCGTAGACTCAGTGCTAACCACGAACGGACACCCTAACACTGAGGAACTTCTACTTAGCCAAGCTTGGCTTTAAACCACAGAGTAGCTCCTGCTACAGCCACTACGGAGCCCCCCCCCCTCCCCCCCCCCCGAAAACCGAAGTCTGCGAGGGTAAGCCGGGCGTTCACTCAGCCAAAGCTGTTGTGCATAGTGAACGGGGCATTCCGACCTACCCGTGGTACCGTAATGATCCCCTATTTTACTTAATTTTTTTTATACATTCTCAAAATTTTTGTTGTTAATTTTTGATATATTATTTTTAAGTGATGTGGTTAATTAATTATCTAAATAATAATAATTGCCATGCTGTGTTTTACAACTTTTATGTAGTACACCATTGTGCTTATTTTACAATTAAAATAAATATTAAATAATAATGAACAACCTTAACTATATCCTCAAATAAATTATCCAATAAGAACATCCGTAACGACAGAACCAAAATATAATAAACTACCATTATTATTTAATATTTCATATTGTCATAACTATATACAAACATTTAAAAAAAATAAATTGGAAAAATTATATTTAAATTCGTCTTTTAACCTGAATAAGGAAATGAAGACAATTTTATTAAATAGGTTATACTTAGAAAATAACTTTTGTTGATATTGAATAATGTTGATAATGATATTCAAATGGATATTTATTTCAACTGGTCATAATTCACGATTTTTTCAATCCACATTAATCACTTAAGATACCTCTCACTCATCAAATAAATTACAGTAAACTTAAAAACATACGTGAGAGGGAGACATAAAGTTTGACATTGTCAGTGAAATCGTATCGCTAAGAAAACGTCGTACCCGCATTTACTGTCTCCGCTATGCCTCTAATAGGCAATATAGCAAAATTACACTACGCAAAACAATAAATGTAATGTCTTTTAATATGTACTGTAATTTTGATATATTGTCTATTAGATGGATGGAGGCAAAAAATGCAGATGCAATTCTTCTTAAAGAGCGTACACATCTGAACAAATTCAGGCCGATCGTACGGGTTCCTACCGCAAGCCACTCGAGAAGATGTGGCTCGAACTTGAAGTGAGAACATATGCTCGGCTTGAATGTACTAAGATGTGTACGCTAATTTTTAAGTACACTATAAATGCATAACTAAAAACTAAATATTGTATTTCGACTTGTATAGACTTTCTGTAATTACCTAATACAATTTACTGGAGACCTGATAAAGCCCATATAGGCCGCATATTGAAGTACAGCTACATTTAACAAACAATTATATTATTTACTTACTAAAAGGAACCTTGCAAATGTATATAAAACGTCGTTCTTAATGATATCCCGTTGAAAGTGGTATCATCGAAGAACTCGCACCTAGTTGCGATGCAACGTACGCTTTTCTGATATAAATTTATATTTTTAGTGTTTGTTCAAGTTTTCGTGTGTGAAAGTATGGGTTTCTGCTCAAAAATGTTTTTTTTTTTTTAGAAATATATTGTATTAATATAATATATAATATAATTATATTATCTAATATACCTACTTAGGTATATTACATTAATATATTTATATTATATAAATGATAAGTTGTAAGTACTTATTATAGCAAAATTAGTGTTGTGACCTATGAAAACCCTTTGAGTAACTTTTAATGATATAATTATTAAAATAAATATAGTTTTTAATACATAAGATAATGTAGAGAGTATGTAGAGAATGTGTAATGGTAACACAATTATTGAGTGTTTAATTAAATTAAATTTGAACTCCTTGTATACAAGGACCTTACCCTATATTCAATAGTTTCCATTATACTCGAAAAAATGAATTAAATCATGAAGTTTTTGGTTGTCTTTAAAAATAAAAATTGTTGTTGAAGTATGTGTACGTATAGTTAAAAGTTCATTATTTTATGTTCATTTTTATTTATAATAATTGATATTATGCATGGATACTAGATACTCAAAATTTTTAACCAAAAGTAATGATCGGATAATTTATAAATGAATAATAAATCGTTATTATTATTTAATAAATTATATTAATGAATAAATCCATAGAATTTTTGAAATATATTCAAGGTTTATATTATAAACGATTATTTATGATATTGATAGATATTCAAAGACATAATATTATGTTCTATTCCATAGAGGAACTGCAGCATAGACATTGTAATTTTATATTTTATTTGATAGGTATTTACATTTTATATCATAGGGGGGCTAGGAGGGCTATAGCCCCCCTCCAAAATTTACTCAAGCCCCTACAAAAAAAAATGTTTAAGCGGTTTTAAACTCTATGTGTTTGTACAGTGGTTTTTTAAACTTTTATTTCATTTCAATATTCAATACAATTATGAATAGGTTTCGATAGTTTTATGACAATGAAAAGAATTTAATAGGTAGGTACTTCATAAAATCAATTATTTCTTAAAAATAAAATATTCATTATTAAATAAACAAGAAGATTATTTCATACTGGATAAAGATGTTTATATTTTTGGAAAATTTTGTGATAAACGATATAATAGATAAAAAAATATCGTTTCTCACTTTCTCAGTAAAATCCCATGATATGTTATTTTATAATAATAAGAAAATTACGAAAAGAAGATATGTATTTGTTTATATATAATTGTTTGTACATTACAATTACACTAGTACAATTGACTATACTAATAAGATACACGTCAATAAGAAAATTTGTATTGTTCTTGGGACAAAATTTAACAAAATTTAGATCATTTTGCATATTATTTTTGGATAATCTAAAAGTTATTTTTGTTTCAATTATTATAAATAAGTAAGAATACATTATTCGCATAAAAAACGTTTAATTAATGAATGAAAGTTTTTTGATCTTTGTATGTTTATAATCTTACAGACGTTTTTCTGTCATATACCAATAATTACTTCATCGCACAAAACTTCACTTTATTTTAATTTCAGAAATACTTTCTATGTCGCCCCTCACTCTCTTACAGACATAATTATGTCTTTTTAGGATTGTATACATTTAATAATTTGTAGGTATAATAACACTTGATTAATCTTCAACAATGACTCTGCATCTATATACAATGTCAATATTGAAAAAGTATTACCATCTTCTTCACAATTGCAACTTTTCGAACATTTCATTGAGCTCTAAGAATCAAATAGTACCAAAACCACAATGAAAAGTGCATTCAGTTGGATTTTTATTATAGCCGTTCTTTTGTCGAATTATGGAAAACTAATGCATCTTATATTAATCTGTTGTTTAATATGTCATTAAAAAGTATTTTTATCTGGTAGATTTTGTTTTATGAATACATTTTCTGATTCATATAGATTTATCTTCTTCTTCTTCTTCTTCTCCTTCTCTCCCAACTATTTAGGGTCGGCGACCCTGGTCCTACACTTCCACTTAACTCTATCTCCCGCATCTTCTTCACTTACTCCCACCTTCCTCATATCACTCGCCATCACATCCTTCCATCTCTTTTTCGGTCTTCCTCTCCCCCTCTTACCAACAACATGCATTTCCCTTATTAATCTTAATACCTCAGTCTCTTCCCTCCTTAATACATTATATCCATCTTAACCTATTCTCTCTCATTTTGTCTACTATCGAAGCTACCCCTATACTACCCCTGATATACTCATTCCTTTTTTATCCTCTTTAGTAACCACTCATTCACCTTAACATTCTCATCTCAGCGACACTCATTCTCTATTCTATCTTTCTATCTACTGCCCAAATACCATTTCATACATCATTGCAGGTCTCACCACTGCCTTATAAAATTTACCTTGTAACCTAATAGGGATTCTTTTATCACATAGAATACCTGACGCTTCTCTCCACTTCGTCCATCCACACTTAATCCTGTGTTTCATATCCTCTTCGAAACCCCCATCTTTCTGTACAACGGACCCTAAATACTTGAACCTCTCCACTTCTCCCACCA
>JAIPRL010004016.1:18469-41730 GCA_025469235.1 Pemphigus obesinymphae | reverse complement strand
TGATGCCGGTATCGAAAAATTCCTTGGGCAACTCGGACAGCCATGTGCACACGAACTCCTCTACCTCGTCGTCGGTGCTGAATTTTTGACCTCCGAGGGCCTCTTTCAGTGGTCCAAACATGTGGTAGTCCCAGGGCGATAAATCCGGACTGTAGGGCGGGTGTTCCAGTACCTTCCACCCCAATTTTGATATTGTATCGATGCGGCTCGTTCTCGACGGTTTCGCGGCCATCCTTGAATGCTTTGGCCCATTTAAACACGGCAGCCCTACTCAGGCACTCACTACCAAACTGCTTTGTGCAAACGCACAAAAATATCCGTGTTTTTAACGTCTTCTCCCACTAAAAAAAACGAATAATAATACGTTGCGCAACGGCAGTCGGCACTTGACATCGTTCACTCATGGTCGTAGCACACGCGTGAAACACGTGCTCCGAAGAAAACAATGCCACACTGTTCGTAATAGACCCGGTTATCACATACTAAAGCCACGACCTTCGAAACATACATGCGCGCCATCTACAGCGTTTGTCTCGATCATATTTGAACCACCCTCGTATTTCGAAATATTGTTTTCTCTTTTTAAAAATGTATTACATTTTAATTACTCCGCCCCGTGTTGAAAAATAAACACAAAACGTGATCAACAAAATGGGCACATTTTATATTAAGATTACCATTCAGCAGTATATCTGCTAAAAAAAAAAAAATACTAACCTGAATTACATTTTGAGCTAACGGACGGGGACGGTGTTCGGACGCTCGCGTTGTATAATATACGATATTCCCGTCTATCATGTCTATCGTCACTATTTCGTCGTCAAATATATAGCATAACACGATAAAGTTACGTATAATATTTATAGTAGTCAAAAATACGCAACACATGTGTGTTCAGTGTTTGAATTCGTTCGAAACGCAAAACAGATTTTCTATTTATTAAACAAAATACAAAATACATTAAAGTCTTACACCAAACGGTGTACGTTTTTATTTCCAATTTTTTTTTTTTTTTTTGATATTTTACATCTATAGGTACCCACTTAAAATTTCCAGTAGAATTGATTTTTAGGCAGAAAATTCGATCAATTTTTGCCAATAATTTTTCATCGCGCGTACGAAAACAATACGGAATGATGACGGGAAATCGGTGAAAATACGTTTTCGTCATAATAAATTATGGGTCTGTCCTCGCTTTCTAAAACGATAATCATAGATATAGACGCTTGAAATGTACACAGTGTGCCTACGTATATATATATATATTATGTGTTTTTAGTGATTTATTGTATATATCGTGAAATTTTCAAAAACTCGAAATCCGTTAATTGGATATTGAGTTATCAAATGGACAATGAATCATTCCAATACAAACGAAAACGATTGCTCTACTGTAGGCGGTAAAGAAAAAATTGCGTACTATATATTGAGCATCAATCGTTAAAAATAACAATTAAATTTTCTAGGCGAACAGCATTTTAGAATTTTAGTCTATAAAATTCAACAGATGACGGACTTATCTTCTGTACCTAAATTTCGCAAGTCAAACTCATTTTCCGATGTATTTAGACTCTTACTGGACAATTATACAAATTAATGTTTAATGTGCACTTTTGCCCAGTATTTTGTGTAGAGATCGAAATAACGTGGTTTTATCGGGAGAAATGTGGAAACCGGAGTTGTTCCAAGACTGGGTTTTTACCGTTATTTTTTTAGTAAAACCGTTAATTATGACTTTTGATTTGCGTATATCCAATACGGACTCTCCGGTAAAATATCGTTTAAAATTGTGCGCTGACATTGCAAAACGCACTAGTTCCAAAATTGACGAAATTGAGTTATAGGTACCTATATTCATTCTTACAGTAAAAAAATGTGGCGAATCGAATACTGCAATCAGATTTTATCTAAACGTAGGCACTATTTTCGTCGTTAAATTGTTGAAATTTCATGAAGACGTCCAAACTCACTATTTCCAAAGGCAAAATTAGAATAAAAGTCACTATATCCAAATGATGTCAAAACATAATAATACCAATTTCCCACGTTGAACAGTTAGTTTGTTTAAAAAAATAGAGCAAAACGTACGTAACATATTATCTCTACGACAATTCAATTGTATATTCGTGTGTAATAAAAAAAAAAAAAAACGTCAAAACTGAAAAATGTGGAAAATGGATGTATTACCTACGTTTTGCAATGTCACCCGGTAAATTTAATATAAATAATAAAGGTACTATGCAGTGTTTTAAATTTGGGTCGATCTACATTTTCTCAAATTTTATTTTTCCTTACAAAATTTTTTTTCCAATTTTTTTAAAAAGTAATTTATTTTAGGGAGTTTTTATTGGTATACCTACAGTGTACCTGCTATTTTAAGTTCACTCTTTTTTCTCTAAAATAATAAAAAAAAAAAAAACCGTGTTCTTATGTTGTTATTTTGTGAAGAAAACTGTTCTAACAATTTTGAACTCTATAACATTTTGTATAATTTTCTAAATACTTACTTTAAATTCTTCAAAATTCAATATTTAAGTACTGCCCATACTCGGATACAATAGTAGTATTAACAAAGTATTGACTTACAGTACCTATGTTTAATGTATATATAAATATTATATTCATTTTTATATTTTTTTGTATTCCTTTTTTGTTTTTTATTATTCATTTGTAACCCGATGATGACTTACGATCAAAACTAGTTGTGACTTATAACCTTTTGTTTGAACACCTCGGCACAAATTCTTTTTTGTATATTATTTTTATAATATATATTTATTTTTATTATTATGAGAGTATTACATTTTTTGAATTAATTAATATTTTAATTTTAAATATATTTAATTTAATTACTAGTTAAAATCTAGTCAACAATGAATAATATAAATATAAATATTTCATTTATGTAGTTATATATACTTTTTTGTAAAGTACTACACAGTGTGTTTATCATACTCTACCATAGGCTTAAAAGACAGTAGATGTGATTGCACATGAAAAATATTTACACCCTGTTATTTATATATTCATTCCCTTTATTTGTCATCGTTACATAAACAATATAATAAATACTTAATAAATTTGATAAATACAAATGTATTTTGCATAATATAGTATTATATATTTGATAAAATGACAGAAATAAAAATATGACCGTCATCTGTCATTCTCATATAATCATCGTGCATTCTGATAATGTATTGTACGCGTTTTTGCCTGAATTATTATAATATTTAATTTTTTATAATAAATAATAATAATAATTAAAAAAAAAAAAAAAAAAAAAAAACAACAACAAAAACAAACTAAATACAAATAAAACTCAAAAATGTATGAGAAATATAAAATTATAATACCAAACTAATTATACAAGACTATTAGAAAATGTTTAGTACACTATATATGTGCCCTATCACTCGTAATATAAAAGGGAAACAATATAAATAAACAAATAATAATTAATAATATATTGGTCCAAACACGATAGGTACAAATGTTATGATAAATACTAGGTACAGTAACTAAGACATTAATATTTTGGATTAAAAGATAAATAAATACTATTAAAAAAAAAATGGCATGTGCGCTATTATTCTTGAACATAATGTAAAGGATAGTACAATATTTACATGTCAAATATAGTAACCATAATAATAAATGGTGGGGGAAGGGAGTATAATAATAATAATAATAAAATTCAAAATTGTGTTCTAAGCGCACACGCGGGAGTGGATATAATGTAGAAATATACCACAAAGGTTAATATAACAATATTACAATACTAATAATGATAATAATCCAAAAACAAGTTTAAACTAAAAAGAAATAAATATTACATGCTATAAAGAACTCCACATAACAACAAATTATATTATACATTATAGAAGTATACCACGGTCATGTGGTAGTGTATGTGTAAGAAATAAAAATCAAAATTGCATATTTTGGGTGTTCCACTTAAAACTAAAACTTAAAAAGTTAAGGATACAAATCAATATATTTAAATAACCAAAGTTTTGTCATCTCTAAAGGTGTTGTCAACAATAACTACTTTTTACCCCTTTTCTTTTTTCCACCAGTTTCGACAATGTCTGCACCTCCACTCCCATTGTCTAGAAACTCCAAACGTTTACCACCTTTAATGAACCGTACAAATGCAGTAGTTTGCTGCTGCTGAGACTTTCCGGTTGCATCACTGTTAGTACGGTTGTCATTAAAATCTATCAATACCGGTGGTATTGGCTGATCTGGACAATATTTTTTATTCTTACTGTTAACCATTGTTCCAATCGGAGTTCCTACGCTGCAATCTTTAAACACAAAAAATGGATCCTCGTCATTTTCTGCCAAATTTACATCATTGTCTGTCACAGCTGTGGTGTCTGCACTGACGGTGGTGGTGTCTACCGTGACTATGGAAGATGTGGTGTCTGCGGTGGTAGTGGACATTTCGTCAGTGTCAATATCTCCTTCATTTTCTTCACCGTTTTTTTCTTGCTGATTGTAGTTTACCCGCTTACCGTGAAATTCAACGTAGTCACCGGTCTGTATGATTTCGTTGCTGTCACATGGGTGAGCAGTAGATGCAGCATATGAAGCCAATGTTACGCCAGTTGATCGCAAAAAGTGGACTTTAGTGTGATCAGTCAAGTCAGCTTCTGTGATCGTGCGGTAAGTGCAGAATCGGCACTTAATTTTCCATGGACGCTTAGATGGTTTGATAATTCCAAAAGGACTGGTAAGAGATCTGATTGCTTGGTGGTGATTAGTATGCTGATAAAGCTGGATGCGGGTGCTGCATTCATATGGACAGTAAGAACATCGAAACAATGCACTGTCAGTTTCTCCAAGAATATTACCGACAATTCCAGTAGCTCCATACGCTGTGTTTAATTCATATGCCGTTTGTCGGTCGGATATCTCATTCCGAAATTCCGTATCCTGTGGATCAAGGTTTATTGGTGGTGGATCTGCTGATTGCAGTTTTTGGTCACCTGATTTTTGTTTCTGTTGACCCCGCGGTGCTCTAGCCGCCTCTTCCTGGGCTTTGATCAATTTTGCCCTATCGGCTGCCTGCTCAAAGTTCTTTCTAATTTCGGCATCACGTGCATGTTTTCGCTGATGCTGTACATAGTTAGCAGTGTATTTAACAGAGTAATCACACTTGTCACACTGATACTTATCTCGTGCCCCATGCAAGGTCAAATGCACAGCATACTGGTCACGCTTGTCAAAAGCCGATGGACACTTAATACACTTATAACGCTTTGGTCTGGCTACCCCATTTTTCACTGTGGTCGGATAATAGAAAGCCGGGTTACCCAGCATACTGGGCCCAAACTCAGGGTCTATAGGAAAATCTTCATTATTCGTTACCTCTGACAATTTTTGATCTTCGTTTTCAATGTTAGAAGTAGATGTAGTTATTGGGATTGATGGAGGTGGTGGTGGCAACATTTCTGAAGAAATGCTGCTCTTTGAAGATTTGGCCTTTAATTTCTGTGTTGATTTCAACGTCTTTGGAAATATTGGTTTCGCCTTTTCTCTAGGGGGTAGGTCTTTATGTACATATTCATGTCGGATCAAGTTGCCGTAAGTGCTAACAGCATAGTCACACCGTCGGCACTGGTGTTGGCCAGATCCACCATGCAAAGTCTTGTGGTATTGTAAAGCGGTCGTTTTGAAGAATCGGCCGGGGCATTTGTCACACGTAAATTGCCTAACGTAGTTCGGCTTAGTAACTTTTTTAGGCTTGATGGTGGATTCAAGGTTAACCTTTTTGGTGGCCTCCTGTGTTTTCACGGCAGTGGTAGTAACGGTTGCCTTAACGGCAACCGAGGTTTTGGATAGTGATGGTTTTGCTATAGATTTACGTCGACGTTTAATATTTTTATGGGCGTAATCTTGTTGTTCATGTGGCGATAGTGGAGCAATGGTGACATCGTTGGGATCAGAATCCCGAGGTCGCTTAGTCCGGCGTTGTCGCCGGCCATCAGATTCAGTTGAGTGTGATTCCACAACTTCATCCTGAGGCGAATCGTCACTTACTGACTCTGGGTATTCCGAAAGTCGCGGGTAATGTTGACTGATCGGATACCCGGTTGCAAGGAGTTCGGCTGTGCGCTGTGCGTATTCGTCACGGTGGACGATCTCATGGGCAGTCACGTGGTTCGAGGATCGGGCCGTAAACGAGCAACAATCGCACGAGTGCTTCCAGCCACGGAACTTGTGGAACCGGGTATGGCACTGAAGGTCAGAGAGGAAAAAGAACCGAGCCGGGCAATACTGGCAAAACTTCAACTCGGGGTCGTCAAATTCTATGTATTTGGTATTATCTTGGTTGCTGGTGTTACGGTCTGTATTATTGTCTAGAACCAAGTTCTTCTCCAGATTTAGTACGTACTCGAGTGCTCGTACTTGCATCACATCTACCAAGCTGCTGTCGTAAAAGCCCACCGTAGAGTAACTATAACCAGTCGAGTGAACCTTAACGTGTGATGCCAAGACTCCTGCGTTGTTGCATACATACGTGCACCGCTTACACGGGTGTAGGGGTGATGGATGTGTTGTGCTGCCTGCTGTACGTTGTTGTTGTTGCCTATGATGTTGATGCTCCGGATGGTCAGAGTGCATACGCTCGTGCTCGATCGTATTGTGTCGCCTACGATTGGTATGTGGACAGTACCGACATTTGTAAACTTTTGTAAATGGCGGGACGCTCTCCATGCTATAAGACCACACCATGGGTGGAGAGCCCGAATCTTCTCCATCCACTGCCTTTTCATCCAGTCGAACATCTGAATTTTTTATGTGCATGTCATTTTGTCCCGACCGGACTACGGAATCTTCAGGATACCGGAGTTCCGGTTCCTCAATAATGTGTCCGTACCGATAATGATGATATAGAATCGCGGATTTGGTTACGTTGAATACGCATTGGTTGCAGTTGTACAGCGCGCCCCGTTTAACATGTAATTGTTTGTGTGCCTGCACGTCTTTCTTGTTGTTTGAAAAATACCAACACTCGTTACACTCGTACATCAGATTTGTCGTTTCAGGGGTGGATGGCGATTCATTGGTAACAGCCTAGAATTTAAAAAAACAACGTGTCATATATAAATATACAATATAAATTAAATAACATTGTTTGTGATTATACAGGTACAACTATATTTACGGTTTTAATGTTTATTGCTTCCGATTTGGCTGCTTCTTCAACTCCGACTAAGATTTCTTCGTCTTCAACTTGTTCATCATCTTCCTGGTCTTTATCGATATCATATTCACATCTAATTACATTGTCGTCGGTTGTACTTTGCTCAGAGTCCTTGCTCGATGTCATTGACGTTTGAATATTTCTTTCACGATCGTTTTCGTCGAAATTGGGTTTACAATCTAAGGTCTCCACCACGACAATATTCTCGTCACTAGATTCAAACACTACTTCCATGTTAGCTGTAGTCACCGAATCGTCACCACTACCATTATCGAACACATCCATATTGGGTGTCGTGTCATAACTACTACCGGTTTCATCAATCCCTTGCAGTTCTTCATCTTCCATCCGCCTGCCACCGTTTGAATTCGAGTTTTGTTCAGCACGGTAACTCACATCGGCTATATTAACATCAGTATTGACACTGCCGTCATCCATCTCGTGTGCAAACATCATGTGATCCAACATGGCTCTGTGTAAAAAATTGAATTTTTAATGTTAATCATAATTTTAGTTTAGGTGACTAAATTTTGGCATTTATAAAAAAAAAAAAACTCACATTTTCTCTTCCGACCAAAATGGACAATATTCGCATCGGTACTTGGTTTCTTCAGGAATGTGCGTGCACTGCATATGCTCCTTTAGTTTGCTTGGGCTACTGGCCGTTACGTCACACAACGGACAAGACAAAAAGTTTTTGTCATCTAAAATATAAAGTATATAAGTAAATTATTTTACAGTATTAAACTTTGATTACGCCAACCGTATTTAATATAAATAATAAATAATTCGGCATAACATTAAGATTTAAGACTCACCATAAAGCATTAACGACTTGGGGTTGGTGGACAATAACAACGATTTGGATCCAGTTGAAGGTACCCCCTTAGTTTTCCGACGTTCGGTGATCATCATATTTTGTTCAGTTATTCCCGTTAGTTCTGTTAACTTCTTTGTTTCTACCTAAAACAAACATAAAGGCTTTAGTATTTAGATTACACGGGAAGAATCAAGGAAGATTGGAAAGAAGCTATCACTTATTGGTGACAATTTTTAGTTAATTTATTTAAATATTCTTTATTTATAAATTCCATTTACGCTTTAAGCATATAGAATCAATAAGATCGACCAGTTTCTATTCAAATTTTCGTTTAAATAAATGTTCAATTCCTAGAGATTTTGTTTAAGATGACAAAATAGACAAATTTATTACTTATTAGGCAAGTTATACGTATATATTTCATACCAATAATCCCAGTATCTAATTAATAGTTAATAAATCTTTAATTTAACGTAGCAACAGAAGATAATATTGATTTTCCACAATATAACTATTATTTAAGTTATAAAAAATATATTTTTTTAAATTGTCAAGTCGTATCGTATATACTATATCGTAATATGATCTGATATCAGTATAAAAGTCATTATAACTATAATATTCTAACTTACAAGATAAATTAAATCCGGATGACAAGAATACTATACGTTTGCGTATGTGGACGATCTTTGGCCTATGCCTATATCAGGCTAGTGCTTTTGCTAGTGTTGGATATTTTAATATAATATTATTATTTATTAGTATACACGCAAACGGCACAGGGATTATTTATACCTACTAAAACTACATTACGCCAGTGAATTTTGAACGGCGACCATTGTTTAAATATTTAATCAATACAACGATTACCTATATTAAAATATTATGAGTATATAAGTACTACATTGGTTGAATAAAAATAATTTAGCCAAATTTATGATAGATAATGCTGAATATTATTATTTTTTTATGTACCATAATAAATATTTACAATTAACTTTCAGTTTAAATATTTCGTGTGACTATGGAAAGGGGCAAAACGATACCAGATACGTACATTAAATGTTGACATAAATACATTATTTGTGTGTATTTGTCCATTTTTGCATGTATCTATATTGAATACGAAAAATGCGCATGATATTCACAAGGTCCTATTATAAGAAATTAAAATATTACATAAGAAAATTTGTTTCGATTTCAGAGGGAATAATACCTAGGACGCTATACATGCGTTTTAACAGCATTAGAACTCGATCTCGCTTTCTAAATACAGCTTATCTCCTAGTTATTGTAGATTAAAAATTTAAATAGAATATGATAGACAAGAATATTTACTATGGACGAACAAAAAGTTTTTAGTTAAAATATATTTTTCATATATTCTTTTAAAATTAACGTTATTCAATCACACATTTTAAACGTTTAAATACACTGGTTGACCAAAAACTCTATGTTCGGTCTTAGTTTTAGTTCTCATATTTTATGTGGCGAAATTTTTTCGTTTTTATGATAATTTTTTATTAAACTGTGATTAGAAGGCCGAAAATACTTTTTGAACAAATGCCGTGATTACACGGCAATAAAAAGTGGTACAAATATGAGACCAATTTTAAATGATTTTTAAAATGCAATTTAACATTTTTTAATTGTTAAATTTTCATTATTCACAAAAACTTCTTAAAAATTGCCTACACAGAATCTCTTAAAAGTGGACGGTATAGCGTTCTCTTGAGTAAATTCGTTGTACTCGTATAGTCGAATAATTTACATTCGAAAATTTAGGATATTATTATTTTCACAAGTTGAAAACATTCGCCGGTTCCATCAAATAAATTTTAACAGCGCAATGTATGGAATTTCGTCAAAAAATTATTAAATAGTATTAAATAAATAAAATGAAAAAAAAAAACATAACTATGGCTTGACAATATATCGACCTATATACAGCATGTACGTAGCGTAAAAAATGATTATTAATTATGAAAATACACCAAATTTAATTTTCAATTTACACTACTAAAATCTGCTATTTTTTAACTAGATATAAATAATATACGTACATTTTTTTTGTTTTTGACAGCGGCAGTATCGTTGGTATCTCTGTTTTGTGATATATTTTGTTTGGAAGCACTTCCGGAGCTGCTACTGCTGCCAAACTCTCCTCTCCTATAGTGCGCCTTGACGTGGTTCAAAACGACCAGGCGATCACAGTCTCTGCATAAAGAGACATTAAAAACTTGTTAATTTTCTTTACACAATAAAAAAATAAGATCATTGCATTACAAAAGTTTTTCAGTCGAAATTTGATGTAACGGATCGAAAACGTAGTCAAGTACATTAATAAGTACATAAATTACCATAACATAAATTAGGTGCATACAGTGATGTAGGCAGGATTTGTAAAAAGAAGAGGCCAGTTATTATTAGAAGTTCCTTATTATGAAAAAAAAAAAATGTCAAAATACAAATTATACACTTTAATTTACTACTTCTCTAATGGTAATATTATTCAAGCAATAATACAAACAATTTGATCCATCAACCAAACTGTTTTTATTATTATTTTCAATTGGAATGTATAAGACGGATTCTGCAGAACAAAATTCAGAATAATATTGTCTTCCAATTTATAAAAATGTTATTTTTTAAAATTATTTTTAGCAGTGTTCCTTTACGTTCAAGAAAACTACTAACCGAAAAATGACCCCTGGAAAGAAAAACTCATATACTCGACTATTTCTACCAGAAAAAGTATGTACATACATAAAATATCAAAGCATTAATTTTTTTTATCCCTACTAATCCTTCAACTTTTATACTTTCGAGAGCTTCCCTTCACTCTTCAACAGTGAATTTTATAAGACGATATACAAGCCTCCAAACACCCAGATGAGCTAGGGAAGCGCTGTCCGCCTTCGGTGTCTAAGCTGAAAGTTTAAAATGCTAAAAGTATAAGAGTTTAAAAGTTATAAAACGGTAGAGAATAATAAAATCCAAGCGATTCAAGTGCCCGTAACAATATTTCAGCGAGTATCGTGAAAAACAGTATGAAATCGACATCGAGCACACTGAATACCTATCGAACGACTTATCGAATTGCCATATCTCAACCGAATTGTGGACTCGGAAAGATGGCTTGACCGTTGCGTATTATAGCGTATATATTTTGCGTATATACCCCAATCAATATTATATAATTATTATTGCCAATCTCCGTAAATATTACAATTACCTGAAGAAGCATTTTTTGCACTTCCACACCGTCTTGCTGCGGTTTTCGCTGCCACCCGCCGACCGCACGCTTTCCTTGGTCGGTACGTCCTTCGACTGCAGTATCGGCTGATGGGTCCGGTTCATCACGATCTTGTACCTTTTCGGCGGCACTCCGCCGGTGGCCGGCGTCCCGCCGCGACTCGCCTGCAGCTGCCTGACCTGCGTCCTGATGTTATTGGACGTGACGACCGCGGTCCGCCGCCTCCTCGGCACGCCGCCGCCCACGACCTTCTTACTGGCGAATCCCTTGCCGTCCTCGAACTCGCCGCCCGCCGCCTTGTCCGCCCCGTCCTCGATGTCCATTTCCATGACGGTCAGGTACCGGTTGTACTTGCTGTAGTTCCGGCGTCCCGTCTCGTCGGTCATCAGCACCTTGGCGCCCAGATGCGAGGCGGCGCCGGACTCGTCACCGCCCCCGCCGCTCTTACGCGCCGACTTCAGCCGGATGTGCTTGGTGATATCCCAGCGCCAGTTGGACCGGTACGCGCAGCACGAGCATTCGAACGGTTTGCGGTTCAAGTGGCCGACGATGTGCACGTGGAAACGCGAAGCGGTGGCCGCCCAGAACGTGCAGTGCGGACATTTGAACACCTGTAACCAGAGCGGAACAATACGTCGTCATTACGGTATTTGGGGCTGGTCGGGTAAAACACTTTATGGGCATACGTTCCGAATGCTTCCGGAAAAAATTCATGCATTCGAATACTTTACGAAAAGCAATGCTCTGGGCGAGTTAATGTTTTTTTTTTTTTTTTTTTTTTTTTTTTTACTCGGTTAGTAGAAAAAAAATAGCGTAAAAGATTAAAGTCAATAGTTATTTTATTGCTTAACGATTAAATCAAGTCGAGTTGAATAAAAATTAACTTATTAACTTAAGTTGAGAACATTTTTTTTTTTTTGTACGAATCAATATAACATTTGAGATATACGGGTATGATTAAGCATCTATTTTTTTTTTTAACTTAAGAGCATTTTAAAATTATTTTAAGTCATTAACATAATATTATTGAAAATACCACAATGCATTTATAATAATTACTATTAAAATTAACAACAAATATGTTCATAAAAATATTTAATTAGTAGGTACCTACTATTTTCTTCAAGATTTTAACAAATGGAAATTGCAAATCACTAAATTAGTACCTAACTAAAAATTGTTTATTGGTGGGAAACAGTAACAGAAACAGAAACCTAACCTGGGGGTGCTTGGGATGCAAGGAACCCTCGGGCCCTTGCCAAATAATAACAATTGACCCAAAGCCGAACGATTTATATTATATATATAATATATTTATATAAATATTTTGTTTTTCTAAATTATATTATATTTAAAATAGTCGATGACCTTTTAAAAATCATAAACTTTTTTCTAATTTTGCCGATGAAATTTCCGAAATTTTTTTATATTTTGCCGACACTACATTCCGAAATACTCTTTCAAAACGGTACCTAAGTATAAAAAAAAAGATCAAAATTAATATAAAATTTTTAATCTGAATTTTAATTAAAAAGTAAATCGTTATTTAAAAGTTAACAAAACCAAAAATAAGTTTAGTTAACAAAAGTCAAATATAAAAAATTTAAATTAACTTGATTTTTAATTTATTAACTCGTTAATACTCAGCATTGATAAAAAGTATTCCAAATACTTTATCCTATCTATATATATACACAGCGTCATAATTTTTTTTTTTTTGGGAGGATGTGTCATCCATGTCTGGATACCTCTCCAACTGACATAAAAATTTTAGTTTGTCACATTTATTATTACCTACTCTTGTTAAAAATATCATAATCAAACTGCAAAAGTATTTGTTTTAGTATTTTTTTTATATCCCTGAAAAGTATTAGAATACAGCTTTTAGTTATTATTTTTTTTTTATAAAAACAATGTTTCAGAAAATACTCTTTCTGAGAAACTGAGCAGTTTTAGTGCAAAAATGCATCTATATAAAATTAAAAACCGTGAATTTGTCTAAATTTTATCAAAAGTTACTTTTTCTATACTTAATTAGAAGTAACGAGTTATAGGACATTTAGTTTTACAATTGACCAAAGATTCATCATCAAGATTAGCCAATTAACTTTGGCTATAAATGTAATCAAAATGTAGATAAAGTTTTGATCTTTAATTTGGTAATGATGCACTTTTAGCTAAAACTATTCAGTATCTAAAGAAAGAGCATCTCCTGAGATTTAATTTACTCATAAAAGAAAGTGGTATAGTACAATATTAATAAGAAGAAGCTGCGCATGCAAAATAAGAGACTAAAAATTAACTTTATGCATACATAAAACACCGGGACTACAATCAAAATTAAATCACCAAATTTTTAATCCATATAAAGGAGAACTAAATTTGATTACAAAACAATGAAACACAGGGCTATTTTAAAATATATTGTAGAGTTTTTATTAGCCGAGTCATTTAAAACAAGGAAAAATTTACCTTTGACTTAAATGTATTTGTAAAATTTAACTATGAACTCTAGAAGCGGAATAATATAGAGTTGTCTCGTCTTTCAATTGAGTCGGTAAAGTTTCTAATATTTAGACACTCTCCGGAAAATTTTCCAAAATACACCAATGTATATATGTATACTAAATTTCAATAATGAAAATATTGAGTAATTATTATTTATTATTAAGTAATAATAATAATTATATTATTATTTTATCGTACACAAACAGTCAACAGTGAAAAGGGGTTTAAATCGTTTTAGAATGAGCGAACAATTTACATTGAAGTCTGATGGAAAAAAAAAATGTCTTTTAAATTTATAATTGGAACCTTAATATTTAATATTAAATTGTAATTTTAAGAAATAAAATACTATAAAAAAGTATTTAATATACTGTATTAAATACTTTTAAAAAGTATATTTAAAAAATATTCAGAATACTACCCAAGTCTGACGGAATTGTATAAACTATTAAGTATATTCCAGTAGAAATACACGAATTTTGACAATAGAGAACATAATACGTAGAGACGTAGAGATATACTGATGGGATTTTACGTTAAACGTAATATTATGAAAATAATAAATATCTTTATATGGAATTTTTATGGACACTGTGTTATATTGTCTCACAGGCCGGGTCATAAACGAGCAAAATGTGACCATACACTATCGAGTTTAAACCGCGAGCATGGATCGCGTTGTCAAGTTCGTGGGCTATTTTCTCTGCAAACTATTAGTCCACTATTATATATTATATATTACTCGTAAATGGCAACCCCTATGACCCTATTACTGACACAAGATTTTAAAAGGTTAGTTTTTTGTAGTCATTTTCATTTTGTCAACTTTTGTTCTACACACAAAATCGACCGATTTACAACTGTATATATTTTTAAATAATCAATATTTTCATTTGTAAAACAGCTGTAACTCGGTCAATTTTGGATTTAGAACAAAAAAAGTCGACAAAAGAAAAATTACTATAAAGAATTAACCTATGGAAATCTTGTGTCAGAAATAGGGGTTGACATTTAAAAAATTCCAACATTTTAAAATTCCCTAGTTCCTCTCGAAAATTTAGTTTTAATCTGAGGTCACTGAACAAAAATATTTAGTGTTACCTAAATAAAATGATTACACTGTGTGTATATATATACTCGTAAGTATACTTATATTTTTTATCACCGAGTAGATTAATGTTTTACAAATAAATTTATTACAAAATAATTAGGTATTTTAATTTTTCATTCATTTTTGTTTTTATTTATTAGTAGATACTGAGTTGTTACAAAATTAATTAATCTATTTTGTGATAATTCTAGTAAAATATGACAATTTATTTCATGATAATTAGCTATTAAATATATAATATATATGAACCTAGGTACCTAAAATTAAAATCATTATTAAAATGTTGTACAATGACTAGGTATATACTATTAATACTTTATATTTTTTTGCTTCAGTCATGCATATGGTTAATAAAGAGCATATTGAGCGTATATATATTTAATATATTATATACGATTATTTCATTTTTTTATTTCTACAATAAAAAAAAAATAATAATAATAATAAAATAGTTATCATTTAAAAATCAAAAGTTTCAAAAAATCATAAAAACGTCTTCGTGTACAACCTTAACAACATGCAAAAATATTTATTAATGGCTAAGAAAAATGCAATATTCCATACTCGTTGAACACACTGTATAATATAAATTATTTATGTATATAAGTATGTATTTTTTTAACACATGATAGCACTAATTTGTTGTTTTCTATATATTATTATTATATTATTTTTTGTCTTCTATTTCTTTTTATTATACATGTATAGAGGTAATCATACACCAATTTCGTTACATTGTTTATTATTTAATGCCTACTATATATTATGTGTATTTATTTCCGGAATAAAGAAATTATTATCTATTATTATTATTATTATTATTATTATTACTATAGTTTATATTTTTGAACAGCATAATTATTGGAAATTAACTAGAATATGCACGTGAGAATATGACTAAAAATGGTAATGTTAAGGGGATGTACGTAGTACCTAACTCAGTTCTTTGTCTGTCACACGCGTAACATGGTAAAATCGGAGTTTGTATTTCCAATATCATAAAAAATTGGTTGATTTTAGGATATGATGACCTATTATCATAATTGATAAAGATAACATAATCTATGTGATGTGTGAGAATTATTTTTTCTTTTATACATACTACATATGTCATAGATTATGTTTTCTTTATTAATTACGATAATATGTCATTTTATATCCTAAAATCAACCAATTATTCACGAAATTGGAAATACAAAACCCGATTTTACCATGCTTCGCGTGTATCAGACAAAGACAACTGAGTCAGGTACTACGTCCTCTTAAATAACATAAATATAGGTATTATTAAAGATCGAATTTTGCATAAAATGCATGATGCTATTTTCTAAATCAAATACATATGCAGTCATTGAGTTTTCATAAATCATTACTTGAACGATAAAATAACGAAATTGTATAATGCATATTTTTGCATATTTTAAGCGTAATTGCATATTCTTAATTGAAATACATTTTTCTGCATATTAAAGGTATAAAATGTTATTTATTCGTTAAAAAGATAAAAAAATATGTAAGTATATATTCAATTTAATTTCTTAATATTGTACAGACATTTTATTATTTGTTATATTATACTTAAGATATCATCCTTTTTTCGTCGTAAAAGTTTATATATTATTGTAACTTACTTTTTTTTTATAAATATTAAAACTTTTTATGTATCTATTATGTTTGCTATTATTATATTATTTTTGAGTTTTTTTTTGCTTTTTATCATAAGTACTAATACTCAATTTTATACTGCATATTTCGTATTTTTCTCTTACATATTTTTACCTTTAAAGTGCATATTTAATAATTATAAATGCATCTGGTCTTGTCTTTATTTACTATTAATAGACGCTAGTAAGTTGATATGTATTAAAGACCTGCAAGGACCGGACCGGCCTTAAAAAGCCCGATCCGTACTGCAATTGGACCGGGACGGGCCTGGGCTTTTTTTTGTAAAATTTTTAGAAAAATAACTTAGGGTTGAACCGGACTTTTTAAAGGACAGGCCTGGACTTTTTCTTTACAACGTTATTCGGACTGGACCGAGGCCGGGCTTAAGAAAAAAAAAAAAAATAGATGGACCAGGCTGGGCCGAAAATTGTTGGACCTTGCAGGCCGACATAGTATGTATACACCAATAATAACACGCTCGAAAATATCACTTGTGATCCATTAGTATAGTAAATTATTACTATAATTACTACGGAGAAAACGTACGAAAAACTTACCGTTTTGTACATTTTCCCTTCTTTTCTGGTATTGTGCGCTTGCTGCTTTTGCTGTTTTAATTGTAAAACGGAGACGGGGTAAACGTCCTCGTTTTCCTCGTCTTGTTCTGCACCGGGTTCGGGTTCTCGTCGTTCGTCCGGCGGCTGCGGGCCCCTTTTCACTTCGGCCGGCGTCACGGTTATGACGTTTTTGTCGTCGTCGTCGTCGCCGCCGCCGTTCCCGTCGTGTACCGTCGGCACCAGTGCCGTGTTCCAAACGAAAATCTTATTTTCCATCGGATGCTGCTGCTGCTGTTGCTGCTGCTGTTGCTGTAGCAGTGCGTCTTCGCGTTCGTTAGCGTCGCACTCGTCCGCGACCGCGGAATCGCTGGCGCTCTTCGCCGGGACCGCGGCTGTAGCGGCGACCGTGGCCGTACCGCGGCACGTGGCCAAATGCACGACCAACTCCGTGCTGGTCTTGCACCGTTTCCGGCATCGCTGGCACCGGGTCGACTTGAGTTCGGCGGCCGTGGGCGGTGGCGGAGGCGGTAGCGGACGGGCCGTCGCGTTTTCCGGTTTGTGGATCACCACGACGTGTTGGTGGCCGCTACCGTCTGCGTCGTCTTCGCCGCCGCCGTCGTGCGTTCGCTGGTGGCGCATGAATTCCGACAGACACTTGGACTCGTACCGGCACACGGCGCACGTCAGGTCCGCCGTCTCGTCCACTCTGGCCTTGAGCTTGTCGAAAAACGACGCCGTTTTGCTCTTGGGCGACGTGCTGCTGCTGTTGCTCTCCGCGCTGCTGCTGCTCGGTCTCCGGTGCGCCGCGCCGGCACCGGCGGAACCGACGGCCGCGTCGTTGCTGCCGTTCCCGTCCGCCGACTGCGCGGTGTCGTTGTCTTCGTCGTACCGGTCGTCGATCAACGACGCGAAATCACTGAGGGCGCTCTGGCCCGCCGACGGCACGTCGTAATAATCGCTGTTCGGTATTTGGACGGCCGGCGGCCGTAGTCGGATTATCGTGGGCACTCGCCGCTGCTTTTGTTGCTGCTGCTGCTGCTGCTGCTTCTGTTGTTGCTGTTGCTGTTGTTGTTGTTGCTGTTGTTGCTGCTGCTGCTGCTGCTGCTGCTGTTGTTGCTGTTGCTGCGGCTGCGGCTGCGACTGTTTCTGCTGTTGCTTTTGGTACAGCTGCTGCTGTTGGTCGACAATGGGTATAAGTCTGGGCATCGGTCGGCGGCACGGCGGCGCGGGTGCCTTATCGTCTTTAGTCAACGTCGAAGTGACGGCCATCGGGTAAACAAATTTCATTCCGGTCGATTTGTTCGTGGCCGAAGTGACCGTGGACGTGATGGTCTTCTTCACGACGGTGCTGGTAGTGTTGGTCGTGACGATCGCCGATTTGGACGACGAGCTGCCGCCGGCGCCCGCGGCCGAGTTTGGCGCTGCGCTCTTCGTCTCGGTCGTGATCTCAACGATTCCGCCTTCTTTGGTCGTCTCGTACGTTACGATCTGCAAAACGAAAACGACAACGTTACGATATTAGGTACCTATATGATGTGAATTATAATATTATATCGTTAAGAGGACGCCACACCGACAGTTTTTCAACGAAAAACTTACATTGGCATTTTTCATTTTTATCAACTCACAAACATGTTATAAGTAGGAAAAAAACAAATGCTCTAGCTATCAACATTATCTAGCAACTGATAGAGCTGACTTTTGATATATGCATTTTTACATGTTTTATGAGCTATTAAAAAAAAAAAAACCCAATAAATCGATACTTTATAACAACTTATAAAACGTGTAAAAATGCATATATCAAAAATCGGCTTCATCAGTCGCTGGATAATTTTTTCTCTATAATTTATTTTCATTTCATATTTCTACAATATTTTCAAGTTGATAAAAATAAAGAATGCAAAAACATTTTTTTTTAAACAAACATCGTAATTACATGACAATTAAAAATTATATTGACACAATAGACTATTTTTATATTTCTTTAAAAGTGTATTAAAATATTTTTAAATATAGGATAAAATAAATATTAATAGGATGCCACACCGTCCAATTTTAAGGGGTTCTGTGTAAGCAGCAATTTTCAAGACATTTTATGAAAATTGAAAATTTAACAATTAAAAATGTTAAATTGCATTTTAAAAGTAATCTAAAAATAGTCTACAGTATCACTTTTTATTGTTATGTAATTACGGCATTTATTCAAAAATTTGTTTGTGATAAACAAACGAAAAGTCAATTTAAACTGGTTTTAAAGGAAATACACCTATCATAAAATAAATAAAGGACAACATTTTTGAGATGATCTTATCAGTATTTACCGGTACTTTAATTATTTTGTTCAATATTGTTTATACAATAAACCTTATAAAAATAACCTTATTTTTACATTTTTATTTGGTATAAACTATTTTATTGATTAATATTTTTCAAAACGCCGACTAGAACGTTTCTAAAATATTATTGTTTATATATTGATGTAACTCTAAAATCATATTAAATGGTAATTTCGTTTTTTTTTCTTGACATGTCCTCTTAAGGCCCGGTTTTTCAATTGTCATTTTAACTTCCAGTTAGTTAACCATAAGTTAATTTAAGCTGCACATCAAAATACCGGTTAAGTATTATACTGTTTATTAATCAAATTCGTTGTCTCAGTAAATTAGAGATTAACTTCGTTAAGTTCGTATATATTGAAAGTGGTCATACTGATATTATCTTATATTTGTTTTACATATCAATAATTTATATATATATATATATATATATATATATCGTACATATATTTATATTTATATCGTATACAATTATTTCGTTTTCAAAAAACATTGTTGTTAAAAAATACCTATACTGGTATAATATTATATAATTATAAAATTGTTTACGAGTATAGGTACTTATTAAAAGATGAAAATAAAGTAAGTCAATACTAGGTAGGTAATAGGTACTCGAAAATATTTACTACCATATATATATAATTAATACCATGCTACCCGACAGTTAAACATTTAATTAGAGTATAAAGCAACGATTAGTTTATTTGGCAGTCAAGTATTCCCGTTAAGTTCGCTTTGATAAACAGTTTATCTGGAACATAATTTGAACTACCGGTTAAATATTACTAACTGCCAGTTAAAGACAATTATAAATCCGAGCATCATATTAGCTGAAGATATTTTCAACGGCGGGAGTGGTGATTTTTGAATTTGACATATTATCGTTTATACACAAAAGCCACGATCGAGCTGAAGAATACAGCAGGGCGGTTTACACGAATAAATACAATAAATCTATGAGATACGAAAATGAAACTTTTAAAAAGAACATGAAAAAAAAAAAACGGAAGACCGATTATAAAAGCAAAGAATGCTGTATGAAAGCCTGCCGTTGGGTGGATATACACTGTACAGTGGTACCTACTGGTTGGTACCTATATATACAAACATGGTTACGTATACTGCCCAAGTTGAACAGAAAACGAGATTTTGCGTAAATTTGCGATCAACACATTATGTAATACTGGCATACGATACATATAAACAATGTTTTAATTTTTTTTTTTTTTGAAAACTAGTCTGATTTCCATGTACATTAATTAAGTATCAATTAATTGAAAATGGCGCTAAAAACTAGTTTAGATATACTATTTAATTTTATACGCGCGCGCACCGATAATAAAATAAAGTAAATTCCCTCAAAATAAGTAAAACAAATATTCATTGTAAATTGTCTTTATGGTGTTTATTAATTTATTAATTCATAAATAAAATAATGTATTTAAAAGTCATGGGCTTATTTTTCATCATGTAATTTTCATTTTTTTCTCCTCATTCGTAAATTTTGGTAGGTTATGAAATATATAGCATCCTATTGTCCCCTTAAGAAATAATAGTACTCTTAAGTCCTATAGTGGTAAAATGGGTGAAAAAAATCAGTGCCTACCAAATTGTCCAAAATGAGATTATTGTATTATATTTATTACATTCTGTGTTTATTTTTATCATTTTCAAGTGTCAATTTATTACTTTGTTTCCGATACATAAATCTATTTTGGCCATAAATCGTCTCTCGAAACCTAACTCGGTGAAAACGAAAAAAAAAAAGACGTTATTGATATTCACTGCGGCGACGATTATTATCATTAGGGCTCGGGTCTTAATGCACGGAAAATGTTCAAAATATGCATGCACATATTCAATACAATTTTTTAAAATAAGCATGAAATAAGTAAAAATATATATTTAGATACTGATTTTAGCAATTAATTTTAAAACAATTACTGTTTTATATTGGAAATCGCATTGCACAATTAATAACTTCCTTTATCTTTGTAGCTGACAAATAACTAAATAATATAGTAAGTCAGTTACATATGCGCGTTATCGTGAAATCGCATTTTAGGAATCACGACGATAATAAAAATATGGACTCGTTATGCTATTTTTCGTGCTTTTGTTGCCGCGTTTAAATCGCATCCCCATCGTTTATTTAGGTATGCCCAAAATTTATAAAGAATTTTGAAAATTACACAAATAAACACGTCAACCGATGTTTCATGCGCCGTATTTATGTATAATAAAAAAAAAATAGAATAATAACTTTTGCTCCGAAAAATGCAAATATTCGAAAAAACTACAATATATGCAAAAATATGCACATTTTTTTTTTTTTTTTTTGCTAAATTTGGCGTTATTATATAACTTACAACGCATTTAAATCGTATTTGGCAATTTTTTGGACCATTATATATCCAAATATTTGCAAATGCGTTAAGTCCCGAGCCCTAATTATCATATAGGTAATAATATACAAGTATAGGTAGGTGGTACCTACCTATCACATGATGTTATGGTATATGGTATACGCCAACGGGGGGGGGGACGGTGCAACGTGCTCGCTTATCAACACGGTGGCGTAACACACACATCACGAATTAAGATATATAGGATGCGAAACGAATGTCTGATAAGTGATACCCAGACATTCTCATTCTGCGACAAGAGTCCTAGCGCGACCTAGTATATTATTTATAAACTACATAAACAATCGACACATTTTTATAATAAGTACCTACCTATACCTGCTGTTACTTTTTATAATTTTGATGAAATTAAATAAAACGCTTTATATGTAATGTACAGCTTATTAGTAGTCTGTAGACTGTAATTAGTTACAATATAAGTACACCGAATAGGTATTTCAGTATATACTATGTAAATGTAAATTATACTTGTATGGTTATTTATTAATTAAATAAACTAAATGTGAAATTTGTCTGTCTGGAATAAGAAACATCGAGGGAAATACCAGTGATTTCAATGCAGCACAATTAGTTCACCTTAAATCTCAAGGATTTTTGACTCATCCAGATAGTAGTTTTTTTGATTCTGGTTAAATTTATTGAGGAATCATTTCAAATTCATGCCAAAAGTTCAAATGCTTTTGATGAAACGGTTGAAAATTTTTTCGACAACAACTATATAATACCATTTCCATGTAATAACCATAAAAATGAGATAGTTGAGTACGTTTTCACGTCTTATTTGACAACGAGGAAGAGGCAGTACACGTACTTTAACAATAAAAAACGGAATACGAATAAAATTTAAAAAAAATTATTAAAATCGACTGCAAATTAATTTCATTCAAATGTATATGTATTTATTTTATTTGAAATTGAAACAAAATAAATCAGCAAAATATTATGTTTTTAAATGTATACCGTATTATTTTTTACTCTGATTATTAAAGTATTATCATTTTCATAGTTCATTTTTATACCGATTAACCCCTAAAGCGCTAGGTAGGTATCTAGCCGCACGGTGAGAAGGTTCGAGCCAAGGTTTGTAGATAATACAGGTTGCCTCATCTCGAAATTTTGAAAAATCAGGAGTGGGAGAAATTCGATGATGACGTAGTCCGTAGTATAAACAAACGACAAATATACGAGAAGTACACGTTTTTAACATAGAGCACAGATAGTTTTTAAACTATATAGTATATAGTATATAAAAAGTTTTTAGCATTTTTATTTTACAAATTGTGATTTACGAATATGTCTTCGAGGACTATTGTACTAATTGACGGTTCTTGTTGTGCTATTGCGACATGTCCACAAAACTAAA
>JAIPRL010004016.1:0-18369 GCA_025469235.1 Pemphigus obesinymphae | reverse complement strand
ATACTTTTACTCAATTACTTTACACCTCTGAGTATAGGTACTTTATAGGTTGAAAACATTGAATAGGTTATGTTATACAATTTATACAACAATTTAGGGTCTTTGGGATATAAATAATAATATTATACAGTAATTATTATTCATTTTAGACTTTTAGAGTAATATTCTTATAGGTATCTATTTATCTATGGTAATAACACTTTTGAAAAACGTATTATAAATTCTAATTATTGCTATTATAATTTAGATTCAATAAATAAATAGTGATTATTTGTTAATACTAAGTTTAATATTAACTGTTTTATTAAGTTCCGCAGTTTAAGTTCAACTCTAATTAACATCTATTATAGAAATATTTAGCATAAGAATACGGCATATTATTGTGCCGCCGCCGAATTTATACCACGGATGACGTCACAGTGAAAAAGACGGTGCTGGGGGTTCGCGATGTTTACACGAGTATGAGGCAGGCTTGGGTTCGAACCTCAAGAAAAATAGTGATAAGACACTTCGTTTCGCATCCTGTATATCTTAATTCGTGACACACATGGATATGGTATTATACCTAATACAGTGTGCCCACAAACGGCTATAGAGTTATAACACAATTATTATTATTATTATTATTATTATTTTTTTTCATATTTTAGTAAAATAAAGGTGTGGCGACGATGATACATATTATAATACGAGGACTGACAACTGTTTTTCGTGGTGTCTATAGGTTAATATACATGCGGTACCTATATATTATGCAAATTTTACCGTGTACAGAACGTGTGCGTACACATAAATATAATAATATGTCGCTGTACACAATATGTGCATAATACAATGACGGCAAGTATAACATAGTGTATGTACGCATATATTACCTACCACCATTACGATTACGATTATCGCCGATACGATTAGGTACAATATACGGTGGTGTTCTACGCGCAACAACTAAAAAATAATAATAATAATAATAATAATAAATAAAAAAAATGTGAAAACACGTTCAGTTGTGTGCCTGGTAAAAACGACACATATACGCGGTACCTATATATATATATACAATATATACATATATATATATATATATATATATATATATATATACAATATATACATACATATATATACATATATACAATATATATATATTATATGTGCATTATACTCGTACGACAAACGCACTGTATAGTAACTCGAAAGGGTTTTATTATTTCGACATCGCGACGTTTTGTGCGAAGCGAGAGAACCGCGTTTATTATATTATCGGTTTCATAATATATACGTCGAGGACTTTTCGTAATCTTAAGAGGACGCCACTACCGTTCAACAAGACGGCGGAAAATCCATTCGCGCGTTTCCAACGCTACCCGCGCATTCCGTGCAATTATTGTAGAATAAATTATTATTTTGGTAGGTACCTAACTTAATGAAGGAAAAAAAAAAAATTAAAAAAAATTAAAATAAAAATCGAGAACTTAAGCTGTAATCGTACACCGGCTTTTTAAATTATATTTGTAACTATTGTATGGGCTATAAACAATTTAGAAAATATGATTTTTTTTTTTTTTCTTTTCGTGTTTTAATATTAGTTACCTAATCGTAAAACGCCGGCGTATACGATCGTGGTTTATGTTCTCGTCTTTCTATAATATATTGGCACCAAAATCGTTGACCTACGATAAAATATTATTATACAATGCATTTATAACGCATGCGGTATAAAATTCACAAGATTATATTATAACGTAAAAATGACAGTCAATAGAGAGACCTTTATACCATGCGTTAAAGATAATAATATGTACCTACTATTTGAAATGTGAAAACACGGTTTTTTTTTTTTTTTTTAACAAATATGGTGATTTATGCAACAATATAAAAATAGTACTGACACAAGTCTATAGTTTTAAATTACTTTCACAATATTTTAAGTGTGCTTTATTTTATTTTGTCGCGAAATTTCACCGATATTGCCTATACAAAACCCCTCGAAAATCATCGTGTGTGTGGCATCCTCTTCACACGTTGTCGTCGCAATATATATATTACGTATAATAATATATAACATGCCTAACCGTTATCGGTCGCCGTAGTGACGATTTATATATTTTACGATAATATTATATTTTGGTGACATGCTGACGCTGTAGCCGCAGGAGGCGTCGGCGGACGGTATCGCTTCGCAGTTTTTTTTATTTATTAACCGCTGCAGTTATATAATATTATATTATAATATATACATAATGTGGTGATAAACGAAGACGAGCGCGGAACCGCGGCTGTCCGTGGAAACGGCGTATCAATATAATATGCATTATTATCGTATTGTGGGCGTGAAAATAAAAATAAAGCACGGCTATACGATCAAAGGCCCGATTCGGGAAGATACGAAAAAGACGTATAAAATGCGAGAAAAAAAATGCACAAAAAAAATGCACAAAAAAAAAAAAAAAAGAAAAAAAAGAAAGGTCTCTTTTGTGTACAACGTCTTCTGATTGCGCGTGTATCTCCTCAAAATACGACGACGTCGTTCAATAGTGAAAGAATAGTAGACAGGGCGAAGATACGGAAAAAAAAAAATCTCGTTAAGACTCGAGCGAAAAATCAATATTTAAAATGATACACCCGCGTTGTAGTACATTTGGCGGAAAAAAAAAAACACACGATATAATAATATATATTATACCTATATAGGTGTACGTTCACGACGACCAAGTGTTTTATTCGACGGTCGCGGCTCGTCGTTAGCTCTTTTGTCGTACATTACGTAGGTATATTATGCATACACGACGATTTGATGCCGATGTGTATGTTATTCGTATTTTATTGCGTCGTAGGGATTTTCATTTTGTTTTTTCGTCTGCCAGCAGTGCGTAATAATAAAGAAATACGATAATACGACGACCATTGACCAGGTTTAAGCCCCAGATGTGACAAACGCCGCCGGGGGAAGAGTCTCGCGAGAGCATAATAATATGTATTTATAATATGCAAGACGCGTCGCGTTCATTATAATATACGAATTTAACAGAAGAAAAGCGTACCTATATCGAAACCACGTCGTTATTTATGCGTACGACGAGAATAAAAAAAAAAAAAAAAAAAAAAAAATTAAAGATAGGTAATATGATGTCAGTTTTCACGATAACACACACACACACACACATAACCGCCATATTGTTTGTCTCCAATAACTGTGAATATTGTATTTAACAAGCATTTACGATGTGCATTTTATTTAGTCCACGATTTACGCCGTCTGATGATATCTGGAGTGAGGCAATATGGCGGCGGTTGTTATCACAAAAGTCTACGTCATCTAGGTACACCTACCTACCTACCTATATATTGTCATGGTTAAACACAATAATAAAACGGTATCTACCTAATTATATGTGATGATTTCGAACGGCAATGTTAATGGCTGCTTGTAAGTTAAATTATAATTTCAATTTCTGACTAAAAAACCGAACTCGAATATCCGAAAGACATACAGCTGTGTACACATATTATATACGAGTACTCTATATATTATTGCCAAATCCCGCAGCTGTACGAAAAACACCAACGAATGAGGAGGTGAGTGAAGGTGACACAGAGGGGAGTTCAAATTATGCGGAAATGTTTTTTTTTTTTTTTTTTGGATATCCGCATTACCATAATATACAGTATATACGTATACTCGTGTTTTTACACCAATAAAGTACCCATTTCGGTTCATCCGCATGTTATAGTATAATTGTACCGAGGTCAACGTAGGTATATGAGAAAATTCGTTACAACAACAATTAATATAACAGCATTTATACCTTAACATTTTCGAATATACATTACGAGTCGTTCGAAATAACGAGTAATGTTATCGATATTGGTCGATAAGTAGGCACCTACACTCGTATACGTTAAAGCTTTTTAGTGGAGTTTTTTTAAGCTCTGAAAAAGACGACAAAAAAACTACATCTTTGTTCATCATTATGAAATTAAAAAACCGCAGTTTTTATCGTGAGTTTAAAGTCAAGAGAATATAAGCGACAATAACCATTGGAAATTTGCTAAAAAATAAAAAATTTAATTATTAGAAAAAAAATCGTTATAATATTATATTTTTGAACATTAAATACACAAAATATATAAATAGGTATCCGACTATTTTTAGTTTTTTATATGAAATTACAACGCAAAATAGATAATAATAGAGTATACATTTTCAGATTTTAAACAATTTAGGTATAGGTAAGTATAATATGTGGTATTTGAATTTTAACCTAAAGTGCGGGGCGCATACAATGACGCACAACTGTACCGCACCTCGTACGTAAATAGAGTATCTATATAGGTACTACTATTATATTGTTATGATATTGTTATCGTACATCATCGTCGCGCAAGAATTTGCATAACTGTTGAATAATGCACGCGATACACCCTGTATATTATACGATAATGATATTTTAGAGGGCGGCAAACGAAAAACGTATACACAGTGGTCATAAATATTTCAAGTAGAACACATTATTCATTCTTTGTATAAATATTTGAATTAATTCCGACAACCGCGGCGGCGAACCAACAGCCATAGATTAGATAACGTATACGACATGTTTGTGAACACTACTTGGCTGCTGTAATATAGCATCTGTAGCGATATATAGTAATATAATAATATATATATATATCTTTTGTATTATAACATATTAAGCATTATAATATATATAATGTATATATATATATATATATATAACATAATATAATATAATATATACATATTAATATTAATATGTAATATGTTTATGTACAACAACCTGTTGGCAGTGGTTGTTATCGGACGACGCCACGTTATCAGCAAAGGTCATCATGTTTTGTTTTTTACTAGAAGACAGCTAATTACGTAAAGAAACGCAAAGGTGGCGTCACCGCATTCATCACAATATACACAACAAACACAAGCACAACACACAGGGATATAATGTTAGACGTTATCACTACGTCTATATGCATATACGTAGATTCAATGGCGGACCTGAAGCTCATTTTTTTGGGGGGAGGGGGAGTGGATATGAAAAATTATAGAGTAAATGGATAATCCCACACCTGAAAATACATTTTATGTTCCTCATACGATGATGAAAAAAAAACTGCAAGGATAGAGAGCGATCATCACGTTGCCCTCCTTAAATCTGTGTATAGATTAGTGTTACGACACATCGTACACGTGTACTTTTTTAATTTTTAAAAGCTGAAATTGAACGATTAGTCGATTTCCTAGCGTACCTACATAAAATGAGGCGTTTACATTATTTAAGCGGATTTAAAGTTTTCAATTATTAATTTTCTGTTATAAGTACATTTATAAACCACGGTAAGTAAATATTATATACCGTGTTAAAAACTATAAAATAATAATATGTATACTATATCAATGCCTACTATATAGTGTGTTTTGGAGCACGGTGTTTTTTTGAAGTGTGTCGTAAAAAATTAATCGATTTTCACGAAATTTCTCATTATCACAATGAAAACATTTGTATTTTGATAGCAATGTATTCTATATTGTGGTTGATAGTTTGACATATTTGAAATTATTCATATTTGTTTACTTATACCTATGATTATTATTCTTAAAATTGTTTACGGTATTTAGTATAGTTTAGTACATTGGTGCAATTAAAAAAATATAATTAGTGACAAGGGGAGGGGGCGGGGCTGGAAGCCCCCTACGACTGTATATTTGCTCTCAGTGGTAAGTGTGCAGTCAAAATTTTATTATATTTTAAGCCTAGTGGCTCAAAATTTAAAACCGCGAGGGGGGGGAGGTATTTATTAAAAATTTGAAAAGTCGCTATATAAAAAAAAAAGAGTAATTTGTGTATATTATTTGATCGTGAATCCATAGAAAATAAATCCATGGGAAGATATGACACCCTCATCCCCCCTTGATTAGACTCTGTATAGGTACGGTATACGTCGGTACCTAACCTATTAATTATTGTTAATTGAATATTTACGCGGTAAAAAATAAATTTTCACATAAAACCGCCGATAATTGCGAATTTCTGCACGCCCCGCTGTATATATCTGACATCAGCAGCCGAATGGATGAACGAAGTTGGTTCCAAAGTGGACTAGACTATCTCTAATCCGCAAACGCGATTACACGCCATCATATTGTACTGATAATGGCGATCGTAATATATATATATATAATGTAATATAGGTACACTAGTGGTATTAAAAAGCTTATAAATGGTATATACCATAATATCGACTGCCGGATGTCGTCGGACTATTTACACGCGTTATCATATCGTTCAGCGATTAGTGCATTATCCACGGACGACGGGATAGATTTACGAGGTTATTTTCTTTTTCGCGAAAATAAACGCTTGGCACCGTTGTTTGTCGCGTACGGCCGGAATCGAGTAGGTTCACCTACACATCACGGCAAACGCGCGTGCGATCTGTGGGATTTTTATTTTTTTTTTTATTTTTTTTCGAAATCGCTTTTATACTGCACGCAATGAGTGTATAAATACGCGTTAATGATGAGTGGGTACGTTCGACTTTGGATTTTTTTTTTCCCCAATCGGATTATAATTAAATTGTATACGCGGAGGCATATAACAGCTGTATTTACTGTAATCATTAAAACTCTGACGACCATAAAATATAGTAAACGTACGTAACATTAACGGACTAGCGAACGATGGACGCGTAGACGACAATAATTACGACGTATATCCTACTAGTCGCCCAACTAATAATTGATGCACACGGTTTAGACGTGTATTTACACCCGCCCAAATGTGCGAACGGGCGTATAATATGCAACCGAACGGTTTACGAAAAATAACAGTATCAAATTTCGAATATATTTTCATCAATAATGGATTACAATATTGCCGACCACCATAATATTATAATATAATATGCTCGGGAGAATATTTATTGAGGACGGGACACACTCGTTTTTTTAAGGAGTTGTATAATATAGGCAATTTTCAAGACAGTTTTAGAAATATATAAATACATCAATTTAAAACTGGTCCCGTATTATTGTTATATAATCGTGATATTTATTAAAAAAAAAAAAAAACATATTTGTGTCAAAACGGGACTTTTAAGTAAAATAAAACACCTATTATCAAATCAAAAAAGGACAACGTTTTGGAGTGAACCTCGTTTCGGTTTTTTAATTTATTAATATTGAAAGAAAAGTCATTGTTGTTATAAAAAGTTAATATTTTTTTTTTTTTTTTACTTTTTTTAAGCTTTAATAACTATTTTTAAGTAATAAATTAAAAATTTTAAATGTGGTTCTCTTCAAAATTTGTTCTCCGTCGATTTCGTAATAGATATTTTAACCCTAAAATAACTTTAAAAATCTGTTTTAACAGTTTTGCATAAATGTGTTTTTATCGCTGAAAATCATTGGTGTAGCGTCCTCTTTAATATGTTATTAGGTACGATGTATATGCAGATACCTATATTATAATATAATATATGAACGAAAGTCGAGTTCGTGATGTAAACGAAAAATCATAAATAATATTAGTTTTAAAGATACATCATAGCACCATCTGGGGGTATCCGCATTGCCTATACGACTGTCGAGAGCGCACGCGACTCGAAGGACATCGATAATAATTTTCAAATCAGGTATACTCGTAACTATACAGCGGACCAGGGACAGAGACGGATTCAATACTATATATATTTATGTACATATATATATACATTATACGTATGTATAAAGATTATAAGCTATTTTAATAAATCAGCAGTTTTAATGAAATACTTTAAATGATGTTTGAAAAACACCATTACTACTCGGGAATTTTAGATTTTGAGCGGAGCGAGGAAGTTATTGATTTTACAATCATGTTAATTTTTATTTTTTTTCAATTTGTAACATTTTGGTTAGAATGAATCGAATATAGGATTTAATATATAGGAGTTTTCGAGTGAAAATGTTTTTGATGAAAAATTCATTCTAGTTGATAATTCGAAGAGATTTTTCGATTTTTCCAGTATAGGTCCCTTAAGAGACTTCGCGGTCGTACCCTACAAATTTTCAATGAAAAACTTTCATTGGCATTTTTCATTTGGCAATTCACGAACATGTTCGAAATACGAAATAAAAAAATTTTAGATAACAAAATTACCCAGTACCTTATATAACTTCGATATATTAATTTTCTTTAAAGATTTAGTTATTTAAAAAAAAAATTAATTTTTCAACAACTCATAACACGTATGAAAAATCGACTATGTAGACAATTGTATTCTTTATAATTTATTTTTATTTCATCTTTCTACGATGTTTTCAAGTTGTTAAAAATGAAAAATGCGTAAACGCTTTTTTTAAAAATAAATATCGTGATTACACGACAGTAAAAAATGGTATTGACACAAAAATATTTTTAAATTGTTGAATTTTCACTTTTCTAAAAATTTCTTTAAAATTTCCTACATACAGAACCCTTTAAGATCGTACTTAAAAAAACATAAAAGGGACGTTCTTAAAAGCGAATCTAGAGAATTTGTCAAAAAATAATTGAGAGCCCCTTTTTAAATTTTAATAAGCAAAAAATAAAAGGTCATTCCTATTAAAAATTAAGTGATCAATAGGATCAAAAACGGGACGACAAGTTTAAATATTTTTACATTTTGCACCCCATCATAATGGCACCCGGCGCAAGTGCCCCCGGTTCGCCCCCCCCCCTAGATCCGGCACTGATTAAAGCAATATATTTTGATAAACTTAACTCAGGATTTACTGGAGAAGAATAAACTGTCTAATTTGAAGAATTAATAAAAGTTTATTGAATAATAATATATACTAATATAATATTGTACCAATATGTTATATTATGTTATATTGACCATATATTTTGCTTAGCACTGGAGATTTTCATTTAAAAACGTTTAGGACGTTCCGTCGTGTTTATGGAGGGGGTGGATATTTTAGTATTATATTATATCCTCGTGAGATTTTCGGTGGACAGACGACAGCCGTGTGATATGTGAATAAATAAACATCCATAATACGTGATTAAACGGTATTTCGACTGAAAACCACACGAAAGCGCGATCCAACAAAACATCGAACGACATCGCCTGCACCAAAAACGATGACTATAAATTACTCGTCACAACCACTCAAGTATGAATAAAATGCAATGATATAACGATGAATGATCAATGAACAACATAAATAAAATAAATAAATGGATTAATCGTAACAAAATATATGGGTAATATGAATCTAGAATTTAACGGTCGAATGTCACAGACAAATAACGGATACATATATATTATATTTTATAAGCATCTAAAGTAACTTAATAAAACTTTGATTTTGTATTATTGAGCTATTGGTGTATTTTTCATTTATGAAATAAATTTACTAGATTATTTTTTCATATTTATTTTTTAGGTAAGGTAGTGATTTTTTGTGATAATGGCTTCAGATAAATTGTCCACGCCTATCCAATAACGGTATAATGGATATATTATAAAAGTAATATTGCATTGATCAACGTTTGGTGGTAATAATCCGGTATTCGTGAATCGCGACGATCGATTACTTATATAAATGAAATTATTATATTATGCTCTATTTTATCGAAGTAGCATTACGTTAACACTATAAAAAAAACTTCAAGAATCGAGAATAATAAAAAAATTATGTAATATGATATATATTTCACTTTTCGTAATTTAGATTTTGTCTTTATAAGTCAAAAATTGACATAAAAAGAACGATTTAATATAAAAAAATATTATTATAAACGTATTCAATGTTTACATTGAAAACATTAATTTATTGTTTAATCATAAACATAAGAACTTTCTGAATTTGCATTTATTTTAGTTGGTACTTTAAAGAAGTCATTTTTCGATTTTTAATTTTTCATAATAACTTTTATCTAATTGATGAACTCGTTTTAAAAACAGGTAACCGGACGATACGCAAACGTATCGTATGATACGCAAATATATGATCCAAAAGTAATAAAATACGCAAACGATATGTATTCATTGATTTATGACCAGTTAAATAATCAATTAAATTACATCACGAATTTTAATATAAATAAAATTTTATACATTTCAGACACAATAAATTAAAATAAAATAAATTATATATGTAATTTTAATTTTATTAATTAGCACTCATAATATAACTTAATAGAAAAGCAGAATAATAATTATTATTTTAATGTTATTTTGTTTGACACTGACCGATATCTATGTCCTATATTATAGATTATTGATTAAACAATATAAATAGTTATTTGAAGCCTATATCGACGAATAATATTATATCTCGTACACTCATATAGAGGATGTCACACGCTTATTTTTTAAGGGATTATGTAAAGGCAATTTTAAGGATAAATTTAGAAAAATTAAAATCTCATGATTGAAAAATTATTAAATACATTTCAAAAGTAAATAAAAAAAATAGTCCTATACCAGTATTCCTATAACATATTTTTATTGTGAAGTATTAATAAATAATAATTATTGAAATCAGGAAATGCGCATTTTTGAGAAACTTAGCGATTTTAGTATTTGATGATTTCTAAACAAATTTAAACATGGTAAAATAATAAAAAATTTTAAATGGGCGATTTTCGATTTTATATTTTTAAAAGTCTTATGACTCAACTAATAATAACTTAATATTGAAAATCGCTCATGTAAAAATTTAGATTATCTTATGATTTTTAATTTTTTATACAGGTTTCGTAATCAAATTTACTAGAAACGTGCATTTTCCGAAGCATGTATCACCCGTGGAAACACGTCCCCTTAATAAATAATTATAAGCAATTATTTTGTTTTTCCTTACATTTTCTGGTCGTAAATTATATTATTTAGTTGTTGAAAATAATAACTTATATATTGAATAATTTTAGGTCAAGCAAGGCGAGAATTTGTTCATTCAAGCGCCCTTGGTGCAGCCACTGAGATTGTAATACATAGAAATAATTATTTTAATTATTTTAATATTATAATTATATAATATACGAAATACGTATATACTAAATTTTGAAATGTTTTTTTTTTTTTTTTAATTTGTTATAACTATAAAAGAAAATTCTGAAAATGAAATTAATCATTAATTTATATAATTTCGATGATTTACTCGACATTTCAGTGATATAGAATTTTCATAATACCATCCTAGTTTAGGGTGACCATACGTCACGTTTTTGAGGATTGCAACCCACTGTCCCGACAAACTTTAAACAGGATGCTTTTTGTCCTTTCTTTGGAAATGGGGTCCCGTTTTTTTTTTATGATTAGAGGAAAAATTATGAATGCGTTTTTTTCCCTTTATTTGCCGTTTTCAAAGCGATTTATAAAAATGTTGGTGGAAAATGATTACGATTTACCTTTTTTTGTTGTTGTCTCGTATTTTACTTTTAAAAATATGAGCATCTTATCCTATAGTACCTATATACATTGTGTTTTATCGATAAATATATAGGTAATATTGATACCCGTTTCCTTCTATATTATGTTACGCGCGGATCGCTGGAGGCACGTGCCCATCAAGTATATTTATCGCCATGTAGGTATTATATATTATCTCATTATCATGTCGTCATCATAAGTCTAAACAGGTGGACGTCCAGGCATGCTGCTATACGAGTTGAATAACGGAAAATATTGTATAAGGTTATTTCGCTGGGTGGAAAGAAGTGGTTTTTTTTTTTTTTTTTACTAATCATTATATAATACTACTGTCACAGATTAATATGTTAAACCAGATAGTGTACCATTCCGGAATAAAATTAATATGATGTCCAAATAACGTGCTTGGATTTAGATTCTACGAGTATTTTCATAAAATTATAGCAAACGAAATTATGTCGAGGTTTCATCTGAGATAAAGATAATAATAATATTTTAAGTTTATGAGTATGGGCATTTTCAAGGACATATGAATTTGTTGAAACTTTCGTGGTTAACATTATCACAGAACATAATAATTTATTACTGTGTGTGTCTCCGTGTCTTTAGTATAAATCAAAAAAAAAAGAACACAAAGTAATAATGTTATAGTTTTGAGATAGGTATCAAAGTAGTCGACGTATTGAGGTTTGGAGTACATTGATTAATTTCAAATTAATTTCATTCCGCGCTTGAAGAGTTCTTGGTTACGCCACTTATTCTATTATTATCTTATTTTAACTCAATGTTAATGAAAACATTTCATTTAAATGTATACAATATTTATTTTTATAAATTTGACTATGAATAATTAAAAAAATAAAACGGTCATAGGGGTAGAAAAATATCTCTAGTCGGATATTATAAACTTGGTGCGAAAGTGTTGAATTCGAAAAAACAATGATAATAATGACTTTGAGTGGATCTCAGTGTAAGAAATAAAGAGAGATAGGCAGTAAAATAATCATGACAACTTTATTTGTTGTTTTTTTTTTCGATTAAAACTGTAGTTTTTCTTTGCGTTTAAGAAAACTACTGATTAAATAGAAATAAATTACATCTAGAACGAGTTTACTATGAAAAAGCTCTTTACTTCAAAACTCCTACTTGACTCTTACCTGAGAACACGTTTCCAGAAAAAAAAAAAACAAATGTCATTGTAAAACTAAGATATTTTTCATTCCGCTTAGAATTTCAAATATATTATGATGACCATAAGAAAGTTTTGAAGAACTGACGTAGGTATTCGAATTCGATTTAGGCACTAAGTAATAAGTACGTTATTTTAATCGAACTTGAAAACCCACTATTATGATGTGACAAATCAATACCTAAATATTATTTTATATGAAAAATCGTTAGAGTAAGCCCATTTATAAATACATACGGTGTGGTGCTATTTGACGCGCCATCGCATTGGACCAATCTCTTTTTCAGCCTTCCTCTCCCTTATTTCCAACGATATACTTTTCCTTTACTAATCTTACCGCCCACAGTCTCTTTCTTCCTTAATACATGCCTAACTAAGCCATCTCAATCTATTGTCCCTCATTTTGTCAACTAGTCACTCCACTCGTCCACCTTAACATTCTCATCACTCCCGCACTCATTTCTGTCTACCTATCTACTGCCCAACATTCTGTTCCATACATCATTGCAGGTCTTCCCACTGTCTTATAAAACCTCAACACTGTACCGTATAAATATAGTACTACCCTCCAACTAGTCAACGTCCTTGACGAAATTATTTCGGCCAAAAACCTAACTAGGAAAACAGCAACTGTCCTCCTCGACGTCCAAAAGGCCTTCGACCCCGGCCTCATCTTAAAGTTAATTTCCCTAGGTATCCCCACCCAACTAGTTAACATTATTAAATCATTTCTCCAAAATAGAAAATATTCCGTCAAAGTCGACAACAATTTCTCCTCTCACAGGAACATCTTCGCGGGGGTCCCCCCCAAGCAAGTTCATGCCTTTCCCCCCATCTGTTCTCACTGTACGTTAACGATCTCCTTGTCCACCCCAAAGCTAAAGTCGCACTCTTCGCCGACGACACCCTTCTCTACGCCATCAGCAAAGACCACTCCGTGGCAGCTTCTCATCTCCAAAAACAAATTAATCTCATCCAACCCTGGTTTAAACAGTGGAGAATTTCTATTAACCCTTCAAAAACTTCAGCCATCTTCTTCTCAAACAAAAGGACCCTTAACACTCCTAAACCCAAAATCCTCAACACCCCGGTTTCCTGATCCCACTCGATTAGATACCTGGGAGTTATCATCGACAGGAACCTAAATTTCTCAGCCCACACCAAGTCCGTCGTAAATAAAACAAAAGCAGCAGGCCACCTCCTCTTCCCCATGCTTAACAGGAAAAGCCCACTGTCCATCAAAACCAAGCTCTACATTTTCAAAGCCTACATGCGCCCCATTCTAACATACGCCTCCCCCGCATGGGCTTCTTATATTTCAAACTCCAACTGGTCCCGCATAGAAGCCGTCCAAAATAAAACCCTCCGCCAGATCACCGACCTCCCATTCTTCGTTAGCAATCACTCCATCAGGAAGTCCACCAACATCCCGTCCATTCGCGAATTCACAAATGCTACCTCCACCAAACTCCAACTGTCGATCACTTTGTCCCCCTTTCCACACATCAAGTCAATCTCAACCCGCCCCGGCCTACTCAACGGCCACAAAAGGAACCGTCCTCTCAATTTCTAAAATTCAAACACCATAAATTCGCCCTCTCTTCACCTCACAACTCCTTAAACATCCGACCCTCTGGAAGAAGTTCAAGCTTGAGACAGAGTACCCCCCCCCCACCCAAAGCAAGTCAAGTCGTATAAATATATATTAATGTCTACCCAGGTTATATGCATAGTATGCGTTGAGAGCATTTTTAGTTCAATGAACTATACGGCAATGCATGGGCAGTTTGGACCCTTGTTTGCGATAGCACAAAAAAATAAAAAAATAAAAAAATATGGATAAATACCTCGGTACCGTCGACCGCAGATCCCGGAGCGTCGGAAGCGCCCACTCTGTACTTGCGGCGGTTGGCCATCGGTGGCGGATACACGCCACCGACCGGTGGTACGTGATGGTTCGTTTCGTGGACGGTGAGGCTTTGTTTGATATCTGCCGAAAAGGAACAGTGCGAGCATTTGTACGTGCCCGGTGCCGCGGAACTGTGGTTGCGGTTGTGCCGGTCCAGGTTCCACTTGTACGGCGTTCGGAAGTCGCAGTCGTCGCACTTGATCATCGGCATCGTGTGGTACTTTACGTGCTTGGTGTAACGAGCCCGCATGTGCGTCACGTAGTTGCACTTCATGCACCGGAAGAACTTTTTCTTCAAATGCGCCATCTTCTCGTGCCTGTTCACCAGGGTCTGGCTATGGCTGCCGAACGGGCACACGGAACACCGGATGAACGTCGCGTGCACCTTTTCTTGTTTGTACCGGCTCTTCTGCAGCTGCTGCCGCTGTACGTCCGATATCGGAGGCGCCGAATCCAGTCGCGTCGTATCGTCACCGTCACCATCTTCGTTGTCGTCGTCGTCGTCGTCGTCGCCGTCGCCGTCGTCACCATCGTCTTCTTCGCCGCCGCCGACGGCGTCGTCTTCGGTGGTCCCAGAGACGGCCATCGAGTCGTCCTGCTCTATCGAAGCGTCGTCACTGCAATCATTCGTCTCCTCGTTGGCCTCTAGCCCGACGTTGTTCTCTGCTTCGGCGACCGCCCCGTCTTCTGACTCGTCGACGTCTACGTCCTCGACGATGACCAGCTTCTCGAGTTGCCGTTGTTCCGCGGACTTTTCTACACGGTGCACGCGAATCCGAACGGGCGGCACCAAAGGCGGCTTGTTGCTGGCACGGTGGATCCCGCGTTTCCCGTAAACGACCGAAATGTTTTTCGTGCTGGCCTCGTGTACCATGTGCACGTGCCGTTGAAGCTTCTGGCTGTGCTTCGAGGCGTACAGGCAATACGAACACTCGTACACCTTGAGCTTCTCGGCGTGCTCGTTCTTTTGATGGTGAAGGAAACTACGCGGGTTTTGTGTATAATACGAGCATTTCGAACACGCGTAGTTTCGCTTCACCTTGCACTGCGGCAACAGTGATGTGTCCGAAGTTGACGCCGAAGACGAAGGAGACGCGGCGGCCAGAGACTCGGAATTCTTCGCCCTACTAATTATAGCGGTGGACCGGTGCTGTTGATCCCTCGACGAACCCGCCGACGGAGGTGTCTTGACCATTTTATAATGCCTGAAACAAACGAGACAATATCGTTTTAATGACAAAATAAAACGTAAACCATTGGGCTACACCACTGGGGGTTCACGTAGACGGGACGTTCTACAATATTCGCACATTCATTGCGTACCTATACGCGAGTAGTACAAATACGTACGTTTAAATCGTTATCGTCGTATACTGTTCAACGTGTATTATCGTGTCGACTATAAAAATGTATAATTATACACCGAAAATGTTATGGACAAACGGCCGAGATGAATATGACGACCCTAACCAAGCGCCGGGGGAAAAAAAAAAAAAAAACAGAGGCGATATACCAGCACGGCTATTCTGTGTTAGTATATCCAACAGACTGTTAAAACGGGGCTGGCTGCCTGCTACCGCCACGCCGTGCCCGGATGTGCATGGATACTCTGAACCACCCCATCGGTCGATACAACGTAACATTTCTGTCACATAGAAATAACCGAGACCCATATTATATCCACTGCCCGATTCCTGTGTAACGTGCGTATACTATAGTATAACAATAGTGGCAGCAGTAGGAAACAAAAAATAAAAGACAAAACCGTATGTGCCACCAACACAGGTACGACGGCGTCCGATTAAAAATCACAACACAACAATATTATATGCCGATACGATATGACGTCCTTTTCCTTCTCCGGCAGAGTTAAAATCGATTTCGAGGCTGTCGATTATCCGATCGGTTTCCGACGGAAATATCGTCACCACATAATAATATTACTTCGGTGGTTGTCACGGGGTGAATTCTGTACGAACGGCATATCGTTTATACGGCGAAGGAGGGAATTTGTGTGCGAATAAAATGACGGGCACGACTTAGGGACTTAACGGGCTCCCGCCCGTTCAATTACTATAGGTATTATACACGTAGTATTTTAGTAGTCCGCGCGTCGAGGAAGCAAAACGGAATCGCAATCATCAAATATGTACGCCTTTGTGTAACATTGTTCGATTAAGACGCGGTTTTCGCCGTGCAAACGACACCGACGATTATGACCAAGGACACTTGGGCACACGTGAGTAATAGGTATAATAAATAATAGGCGCAACACGTTAAATCGACCGTATAACGGCTGCGGGTGTGACACTGCGCATTTGGTCGTACGGTGATGCAACGCGTGTACACCACAATAACGGTGGTAATGTATTTTAAACGGACGAGAGAAAAAAATGAAAATAAAAAAAAGCCAGTACACGATATATTATAATGTCGAATCGATGACGACGGACCGACATTGCGGTTTTTATTGTACAGTTTATTTTCCGATTTTCCTAATACATAAACGCCCGCGAACGGGTATACCTATATAGAGAGGGATTACGGTGTGACGCGTGGATTTACGTACAGAAAGGGTGATATTGAATTCACTATACGTCAGAGCTTTATATGGCTATATATGCATACCTATATATGCACTATATATTACAAATGCTCGCGACTGCATATTACATTGTTGGTACGACGAGGACACCGGGCGCACGTCCGTATGTCGTATAATAATAATATTATGTTGTATAATGCCACGATGGAAATGTAAACAACGGTGTCTGCAGGTAAAACTCGAAATTTACACGTCTACGTACGCATATACGACGTATAACGTGTATACAATATATATATATATATGTAGGTATATTTAATTTCGTCTTGGCAAACTTTAAAACACTTGCATCGACGGAATTCGAGATGGCGCGTTGAGTCGTCAGCTACAGTAGAGTACACCGATATAATATTATTATACTGTGTATTTACCTATACGACGAAAGCGGAAAACTTCACGTGAACCTACTAACCCCGCGGTTTTTCTCGGATATAATATTGATATTATTCGGTATGCATACAGGTGATTTTAACGGGCGGTGATAAGCGCAGCAGACGACGAAAATTTCGTACACAGTAGGTACCTACATTATATGGTCAGATGGATATGCACGCACGAGAATAATAAACACGCTGCACACATATAGGTACGTATGTATACAATATTCTATTCTAACAGGCTCGAAAGTTTACCGCGCAGCGCAATAATAAATTGTTTGGAGAAAGTTCTAAAAAAGACAAAAAAAAGTTATCCGTCGCCGTCATCATATACGACTATATATACTCGGATATCGTCTCGTTCGTGGTGCGGACGACGGCGGTATTTGTTTTAATTACATTTGCATGATAAACAAGACGGCGAAGTTTAAAAAAAAAAACCACACGAAAATGAGATAGGAATTTACAAGTGAAATACGGTAAACGGTCAACTGGATCTTCGACCATCTAGATCCCCGTATATTTTGTTCATCTAAACTGACCCGACAAACAGAAATCTACTTCATATAGGAATCTAGTTGACCTAACGAAAAAGAGATCTCTAATCGACTCTAACGATTATACAGAGATTAAATTTTTTGTCAGTTTATATAACCATTTATGAAAATATAATAAAAAAAACCGTGGAACTACCAAGAGATTTCGCTGTAAGTCCAGTGGTTAAAGTGAGGGGGGACGGAGGGGGACGGCGTCCCCTTTCTTTGCTTAGCTTAAGTTTGGCGTCCCCTTTATATTTCTAAATGTTTAATTAAAAGTTGAGACTGAATTTGTTCTTTTGTACATAATATTCAAAAATTAAATA
>JAIPRL010004015.1:0-41731 GCA_025469235.1 Pemphigus obesinymphae | reverse complement strand
ATTTTATAGTTCTAACTAGATACTAAATAATAAAACAATAGTGAAGAATTAAAAAATACAAATATTGTTATCAAGCAGAAAATATATGATAAAAAAATACTACAGTATGACCTATATATATATATATATATTAGCTGCAAAAAGAAGGCAAGTTCGGACTTGCCTTGTTTTTGACCATACATGAAACATTAAAAGAGGTAAGTCCATTTGCACGTTATCTCCGTAAATAACAATTGCGCATACCTTGTTCTTGAACAGTAGGTATTAACCGTGATTATATGGCGCATTTAAAACGATCAAAAACTGATTTTCCAAAAAAATGGATTTGCCCCGTGGTCGCAGGGAGCCCTTCTTCATTGAAGTATTTTTTTCGGAGGAAAGTTGAAAGAATTATTTTGTTTTTTTGCTGTTCAGAAACGCTCACTCTGTCTCAGTTTTTCCTGATGCACCGCGCCTAAAATTGTCGTCGGTAAATTGAGGCGGGACCCTCGTTGAAATTGCGCCTTTGGTATTATTGCGTCCCTGGCAAAAGCCCTCTTGCCAGTGCCTAGATACGACCGCCCTGAGTCGAGTGGTACGTATATATATATATATATATATATATTATAATATGACGTATATTATTATATATAGGTGTATAATATATACAGAGCCGATAGTAATGGCAAAAAAAACAAAATAAACTTATTATAAAAATATTTCGTATATTATACTCGTAACGCGAAAAAATATAAGTATACGGCCGTTTGCCCGTTATATTATATACATTGGGGGGGAATTAGCGGATTATAATACGATTTTCGATCGGTGCAAAAACCGGATTATTGTAATAGGTATACGATATATAGAGGTACCTATGCGAAGAGAATATACGACGAGTTTAACGTACGTACGTATATAACGCGCGAGCATATACCTATATATATATTATTATAATAGTATTATCTCGTAACAACAACAATATACCTAATAATAATAATAATAATAATAATAATAATAATAATAATAATTTATCAACTCGACCACCGATTCCCATTGCCGGTCGTCGTCCGTATACGCTCGCGAAACGGACACGTATATTACCTACGAAGGAGAACCGGTCTCGTGGTGTGTGTACCGTATACACATACCTATACTGCATATAGTATTTAGGTCGTATATTATATTATATCTGTACACGAACGTTTCCACGAGGGTCAGCCGAGCACTGGCCCAAGTAAACTATTATGATCGTCATCATCGCATCTGCATACCCGTCCGAATAATATAATATATACACCTAAACAACTCGCGTATAGTACTTACCGTGTTCTTACATACACACCGGAAAACTGCGTATATTATATTATATTATCTCGATATATCTGCGCATATACGTAGTATTCTGCGGTGAAAATATAATATAACATTATGAGAATCCATACAAAAATCAATAGTTTTTCGGTAAATTATCGATATATATATCCAGTATACCCTATACACATACACATATATATATATAAATATTACATATTAAATCCAACAGTCGTTGCCCGGCAATGAGATATTGTTCAAATCTATCGACACTGTTACCGATCCGGACGAAGCAGTCAACTATTATAATGCTGTAGAATTTTTGAATTCGCTGGACTTACCAGGAATGCCACTACATAGCTTGCGATTAAAAATTGGCTCGCCTATCATTTTGCTTCGGAATTTAAATGCACCTAAGCTATGCAACGGTACAAGATTAGTCATAAAAAAAATTATGGGCAATGTTCTTGAAGCTACAATTTTGAACGGCAAATTTGAAGGTGAAGTTGTTCTCCTGCCACGAATCCCAATCCCAAACCCTTCAGACTCACCTCTATTCCATTCAGACGTCTGCAATTTTCAATTCGCTTGCGGCATTTGCCATAAGTCACAAGGTCAAACAATGTGATCGACTTGTGGGTTGGATCTAGAAAATACGGTCTTTTCACATGGCCAATTATATGTGGCGTGTTCTCGCGTTGGAAAACCGTCAAGTTTATTCATATATATACTCCTCAGGAATTTACTAAAAATATTGTTCATCAACTCGCATTAAGATAAAATTAAACAAACATTATTGATTATAACGATTTGTTTTTAGAAAAATTTAGGTCATTTCGTAATAAAAAATAATGATATTATTATCCTAATCGCTTGAAATATCATGCAGGACGTCTGCCGGGTCCGCTAGTATATATATATATATAATCCGTCGATTGGAGTAAAACGAGAACGATTCTTTTTTTTTTCATTATTACTAATTTTTTTTTTTTTTTTATTAAAAAACTGCGGTCAACATAGGCGTTGATGGAAACATTTCGATCATTGGACAGTGTATAATATACTGAACCAAATATCATTGGTAGAATATTAACAATATGCATATTGCTGCATACACTAATCAAATATTTTAACAAACGAATATTTGTTGAAATAATACGATCTTTATTATTTTAATATATATATAGTATATTGTTAAATTAATAAAAAAATGCTTTTACAATAACAAATTCATTTTGTAAATTTCACAAAATTAATACAGATTTTACTATTATGATAAAATATGTTATTAAATTGAAAAAATATTCTGTTTAAATTGACTATTTTCATTAACAAATATGGGCGTTTGTTCTACGAAGAAGAAAGAGAAAAATGAACACAAAATATTTATAATTTAATTAACAAAATAATTGTTAGTTCAAATAAATTTGTATTCAATTGGACAATTTTACCCAAGACATTGATAAAATATGAAATATTGTTAAATCAATAATTCATCTTGTTATTTTACTGTTAAATTAACAATTATTTTATTTCTGAATCAACAAACATTTTATTGGACGTATATAAACAACCATATTATTAAATTAATCTATATTTTTATTAAAATATCATATATACTTGGTTCAGTGTATACTATATATACCTACTGTAGGTGTGGGTGGATTGTATTGCATTTTAAACTTAAAGCAATGATAAATCCATTTGATTTGTTCCGATAAAAAGATTAATATAACTGTTAATGCGTTGGTACTCACTACTGTTTTGTTAATTTTATGACGTCATATTATTTTAGTAATATTTAGTAACCATGAAAACCATGAAATTATTTTTTTTATCGAGGACATATTATACCGTAGGGGTTTGCATCGGGCGGTAACAATTTTATATAAACAGTTACAATTATTTTATATTCGGCCATTATTTTCGAAATGACAATTAAATAACCATTTTAAACAGTTTTTTTTGTTTTTGGCAATTTCAGTCATTTATTTCATTTATCTAAAAGTCGAAAAAAAACTTAACCTAACCGGAAAATGTGTAACATTTGAATGTTAAAACACATGAAAAGTTGTTTACAGAATAAAAACAATAAACCAAGGAATCCCTCGTGGCCTCACTCAAAATCAAAAATATTATCTACTAATAATAATGAAAAAAAATTTTAAAAAATACTACATATTATCTAAATGTCATCAAAATATGGCATTAGCTCTTCTTCGTCAAAATGTAATTCTAATCTAATTGAATATCCAGTCTTACGCAATAGCGTTGCAATGTACATTGAGTTTCATCTCAGTGCATCGCATTTCAATTGTAAGATATTTAAATATCATATTAATATAACTATATGCGGCCGTATGCGAGTATGAAATACCTATTATTTTATTGTTCCAACAATATACATATTATACTACATGATACTCATATGTATGTAACATAAAATATTAAATTACATTATATTATAATATATAAACATACACGCGTTTACGCATTGTAAGAAAAAACAATTATTATATTTTTATACGTAAATATTAAATTTCAGTTGATACACAATAATTTTTAATATCAACAAATAACGCATTATTTATGATAACATCCGATTATTCATTTACTAAATATTATAATAAGGCTATTGGTTTGTGTTAAAATGTATTATTTTTATGTAACATTCATATATAACGCCTTCTTATCGAGCCAAATGCAGTAACTACAAAAAGCCAATAATTGGGTTAATGACATTCTGTATTTTTTGGTACATCTGATTATACAGTAAACGACATAGAAAATTCGAATCGTTGAACACTAATACAAGATTTTTATGAAAGTGATACAAATGGATGCATAATAATCAAAATTAAAATTAACAATAATATAATACATCTAATTTTTAATATTTAGTTGTATCGCCACTATTGCCATTAGCAACTAGGAATGCAATAATAATGTTTACCACTCAGGTACCTATAGGTATATATTTTTCCCAAAAGAATTATGGCACCCATTTGACTGGGGACCATAACTGACAACAATAAATTATGCAAAGTATAGACTACCGTCCACCGGTGCACAATATTATTGCAATTTCGTATTAAATTCAATGCAATTGAAATGTTACAAATGCGATTTCGTTCATTCTCAAATAATATACTTAATATACTTAATGTTATTTATAACTAGCTAATCGCAATTTTCAATGATCTATAGGGAATTCGCGCACCATTCTTAATTTAAACGAATATTTTCAGTGCTGCGTAGTTATACCACCAAATACCAATAATAATCGAATAATATTGGACGTTGGTAGAGTAGTGTAGTATAGGTAACTAATTTTCTGTATGATTTTCTATGTAATTTTTAGTACGTGTAGGTATTTGTTTTCGATGACTCAACAAGTTGTTTATTTTTACGTGCCTAAACCTATAATGAACTCCACTGAAAATAAAACTCTATATAGAGTCTAAGCAAATTGAATGTATAATATTCTTTTCTATTCGTTTCAAACGTATTTCAATTGATTAAAATTATGAACTGTAGTATATCAATAATTTTACACATGGTAGCAAGGGCGGTTTAAGACGTAGGCGACGTCTAACATTTTACAAGAGGTGGCACATTTGAATTAAATGAACGGGATTTTTAAAGTTGATGACCTTTTTTTTTTTTTTTTTTTCTAAAGAAGTATTTCGTAGTATATATAGTAGATATGTCTACGAAAAAAGTTGATGACCTTTTTTTTACAAACATATAAGAGACAAAATCGAATCTTACGCCTGTACGCGTATAAAATTTCTAACGCCGGTCTTACATATGGTAATTCCTATAATATTACTCTGCAAATTCGTATTATACATTATTATTATTATTATTAATATTATTATCGACTTAGTGTTTTAATCGCTAATTATGTGTATAAATATTATTTTTCATAATTACGCGAAGATGACAATCGTTTATTTTTTTTATAAAACGAAAATACATTTAAAAATCGGCACGTACAAATATGTAAATATTTTTTCGTCGTATCTATAAATTACGCACTTTTTTCGTGATATTATAATATTTATACTTATTTTACGGTTGTACTTTTTTTTTCTTATGAACTATACTGTCTGCTGCATCCGATGTGTATTGTTCGCGATTTCCGACAATACGTATACACTGTATAGGTACCTACATAATATAAAAAATAATAATTGTTCGTGTTTGATACTTTGGCATACCTATACTACATGACGTATATTATATTGTACAATGTACATAATATTAATTGTAATAATACAATATAAAAATATAAATATTATACCAACATAATATAATATTATATCGTAGGTACCCGTCATTCTTGTACATATTCGTGTATATATTTCGGTTTTCACATAATGAAATGTCGGAAAATCGTTACAAACGAAAAACCAAACAAAAAAATAAAAATAAAAATCTCGATCGCATCGCCACGTCGAAACGGTTAAGTTACACGTATACTCTACTATAATATTGGTATATATATGTATATAGTATATAATATAGGTAATAACAATAATAATAATAATAATAATGTTATAATCATGGTTGAAATATACTAGGTTATTGCAGTTGTACCCCCACTCTATAGTATTATCACTTGAAGAAATTAAAATGGCAGCTTAAGGGACGATGTTTTGATTGGCTGATAAAATATAAAGTAATATATTATGTAATATAAAGTATAAATTACTAATACTTGTAAAATAACTTTATTAATCATATGTGTAACGAATAAATCGAATATTTTGTTCAATGAAACTGTATATTATATTTATTTAAATTGATTTTATATATAATCGATAGCCATTCTATGGTAATGATAAGAAACTTTACCCTTACGCTGCCATTTTATTTTTGTGATAACAACAGAGGCTATTTGCAATCACCTAGTATATTTCAACTATGATTATAATATTACAATATAATATATACTATCTATACTTAGTAGGGCTGCAGCATAGAATAATATAGAGGGACTGTTCTATCTATATCTCGGCCGTGTTTAAAGTTGAGCAATCAGCAAAGTGTCCGCTTTCACAGTTGTACCACATCGGCGACAAAATACATTGTGTGGAAATAATATATCTTGCCAACTTGTTTAATTTAGTGCGAAATTCACTATCATGGTAATATTTAAAAATATCCCGCCACTTTTCAATTGAATTGTTTATCATTGTTTTGTGTTATATTTTATTGTATTAATACTAATAATATATTTTATTAATAGAGTAATAAACGTTATCAATAATAATTATTATCTATCATAAAATTATTAACCAGTGTAGGTATAGGTATACCACAATATATTCCGCAACATTAAAACACTTTAATCGTAATCATACTGTTTTTAGGGACACTTTGTATGTTACAACTATTTTACAGAACATTCTCCTCCGTATTACTCTATGGGCTGCAGTCGCACTATATTTCACACAAACACACGCGATTATATTTTATATACGATAAAATATTAATCAACGATACAATACGGACAAAATAATGTAGACCGAGACCAATTTATTCGCGACTTGTATAATATATTGTTATACTTATAGGTTAGGTGTATATATACATTTGTTTTTTGTTTTTTCTTCCATTCGTAGAGACAATGCGCGGCCTGCCACAATATATGCGTGTGATATGTACGAGAGGGTACGCTTGACATATATACATATATATATATATGATATATAATATAATACAATGTTCAGACGTTAAAGTCTCCGGCTGCGTAATTATTCGTTTTCGACATCTCCCCTGTGGCTGCGAAATTGGATCAATCCTACATTATAATAGATATCTATATACTGAACGGATATCATAATTTTAACAGGAAATCCTCGTTTTCTCATAGACAATCTTTATGTTTGCGCGGAACATATAATATTCTTATAAAATTTGATTTAATCATAGTGCAACTATAATAGTGCATATGCTACCTGTAGCAGTTTCCGAAAATTTGTATGTATAGATTATGGACACACGTATAAAATATATTATACGAGTATTATCGTCTTATGTTTATAATATATACGTACCAATTTAAATTTTAGACAAGAGGTGTGTTGCAACTTGCAAAGCCTCGAGGGATGGAAAAATAACATTTTAGTACCTCCCATGCTATACACTGTATATGTATACAATCCCGTCTTCTAAACTTCAAACGTTAATAAATAATAAACCGTTGATTCTCGGTCAGTAATAGGTGTTCGATATTTATTCACGACAATTTTGAATTTTCAAAAAAAATATTATATATATAGATATAAGTACTGTATTGTAACATAAAAGTTAAAAATATAGATTGCTATATTCAATAAAAATTTAAAATTTAAAAAAATCCAATGTATTTCGTAAAAATATAGGTCGCTATATATATATAGTAGGTATTGTAACAATTTTTCATTTAATTTTTAATATAACATTTATTGTTTCCAATTAACAAGGGCAATGAGTGTTTTCTGTTCAAAAATAACACCCGATATATAAGTATTAGGTATGTAGGTATACACGCAGTAATATATATACAAATATAAAATATACAAATTGAACAACTGTACCGTGTAGTTGACCGACCGTCGGCGAAAAAATAAAATATAAGTACATTCATTGTACGTATATTCTCACCTGGCGTAGACTCGGAAACCGAAAATAATACCAGAAATCATGTGATAATAATACATATAGGTATTATAAACACGTACACTGTTTGTAAAACCGTTACAGATTATAGTGGTATATAATATTATATTTACGTTTTGTTTGTTCGTAAAGGAAAAATTTAGTCGTTAATTCTCAGTGATAATAATATTATTATTATTATTGTTATATAATATGGTCATTATTTTGAGTAAATTAATTAGTTTGGATTTGGTTACTTCAATTTTAGTTTGACAGTAGATCGTATAATGTCGTACAATCGTGAGACATCAAATAATTACCAGACAATTATTTATTAGATGATTACTAGAAAAAGTAAGTAGATACAAACAAATTTTAGACTTCAAAACAATGAAAACGATTTATTTTTATTATTTTTTTTTTTTTTTGTTCGGAAACCCATTCTAATCCATTTGTTAAATAATTATTACTATACTCGTATAAATACTCGGTAGACGGTATTCGTAGTTTTGTTTTAAATTATATCTTCTCTACAGTTTAGTCTGACAATATAAAATTCTATGACCTATACGGCTATGCATAAGGTTAATAAATAATTCTCAGGATTATTCCTTAATTATTACAGTGTTTTTCACACGCTCTAAAAAACATTATACAAACTACACGTCTAAAAATGTGTTTAAAATAATCTAATATTTGGGTAAATATAACTATACTCGCATTATGCTTAACTATTGTTATAACAGTGTCTAAGATAAACGTGTTTGCATAAATAATAGTAAAACAATAAATTATATATGATTACTATTTTATAAGTTTAACATATATATATATATTAAAAACACATAATGTAGGTATACAACAAATTTAGTTAGGTACATTTTTTTTTATACAGAATAACAATAATAATATCAAATAAATTTTATTAAAATATATAACAATTTTACTTTGAAATAATATAAACATTATAAATGGATTTTTCTTTAAATAATAAAATACACGTATATAATGTGATTTATTCATTTAAAACACAATTATCTGTGTTATAAAACACTCCAATTAATTATTGTTATGTACGTATTAATTGCCGTCTACAGTCTACCATGACTAATCTATTATAATAATGTGTAGTCAGTGACGTTGATGTAGTTCCTTATTCGTAACTGTCAATTTTATATGAATCAGTAAACCTAAAATTAAATCATTTACATACCTACACAAAATATTATTTAAAATGTATTAGGTAATCCACGGTAAAAAAAAAAAATTAACTTTATACTTTATGTTTATTTAATTCACAAATAAAATATAAAAAAACTTTAAATATTATTTTTGAACGAATTTCAAAATAATATAAATAAAATTAAAATCGCATATTTTCCTGGCAATTTATTCAGAAGGACTGAAAAAATTTGCTCGTTTGAGCAACCTAGAAAACATTATTAGTAAGTAGTTATAAGTCTTAACATGGTTTTAAATTATATAGGTATAAAGTGTTGAAAATAATGTAATGTATAATCTCACCTCCTATTATATTGCAATAAAAATCATATTATGCATGAAATTTAAAATACAATATTAAGTAAAATAAAATGTATCATAATAATATTCATTTTTTAAAAGCTTAGGTCGTGGAAGGATTCGCCATAATTAGAAAAATCTTAGAAAAATTTTATTCAATGAAGTCTATAAATTTATTGTACGAATTAAATATATCAGCTAAAATAAAAGAAATAATTGTGTAATAAATTATTTACCTGAAGTTGAACTATAATATTTACATTATCCTATTATAAATCTCTCATCTCCGCTTATAGTATTATTATTCGGAAGAATTATATCTACACATTACTGAGACCTAGATTCCACGATTATTAATTACATAATTCAATTCCAACTTCCAAGTAGGTATTCGTGATTTTTAAATCCGTACAATGTTCACACAAAACGCAGCCAACATACGTATGTGCTTTAATGATGACGATTAAAGTGAACAAACTAGTATATAGTAACGGTTCTATATAATATAGTGGTTGTTACTTGTTCGGCAACGGCGTGCAATGACATCAGGACAGAGACCTTGCTCTGCAGTCCGTTTCCGCTATTTATTTACGAGATAATCTGATAATATCATAACTTTAAATTGGTTACTGCGTAATGATAGTATTCTTTACGTTTATCTATGAAACCAAATAAAGATGCAGTCGTGTGCCGACATGAACATTTCACACGATCCATCCGTTATAACGATTTTTATTTTCTACAGATATGACTTGTGGTATTGAATTCATCGATAAATGGCTGACAAAAGTCTTCTACAAGCTCGGCCATGTGGTGGCTAAACATCCCGGGTATTTTCTTTTGGTGCCTGTATTTTTGACAGCTATATGTATCACTGGATTCCATCGAATAAAATTCGAAATCGATCCTGAATATCTGTTCAGCCCTGAACATGGACCCGGCAAGACAGAGCGAGCAATTGTCGAAAACCACTTTAAGATGAACTATTCGTCACTTTTCAATCCTACGCGAATCACCAGACCAGGTATACTGAAAAAAATATCATTTATATATATATATATGAAAGTACACATTGTATGTAAAGTAAGTACATACTATTGCTTACGTGATTACCTGAAAACAAATGGATCACTCAACCCGAGTATAGTAGAGCGACGAATACGCTCTTCTTATAGACTCCACAGTTATCAATATGATTACATAGAACTAGGTATATAAATATTGTTATACTGATATACCGTAAAACAACACAAGTTTCTGGTTTTTTTTTCGCGGGAATAAAGTATAAATTTGTGGTAAGTACATATATATGTATCATATCGAACACAGATTTCTGCGGAGTAATCAGTGGCCAAATCATGTCATCCGTTTTGTTTACATCGTAGGTAACCCAACTATTTTCAGGTAATCTGTGTACATACTTTAAGATATCAAATTAGAAAGAAAAAACAATTTTTTAAATACCAACTTATTATGAGTAGGTAATTTTAATATTGAATGATCTTTAATGTTTCATTGGCTTATATCTCTAAAGTATATTAATATAGGTACTCTCATCTCATACTCACAGTAATGATTAAATTAAATTAATAATAGTTAAGTGTTACCATTGATACAATATAATTTTTTTATTAAATATATAATATTTCATCATATTTCGATAATATTATTTATTTATAATATTATATTTTAAATATATTCTATATTGTTTAGACAATTATTATTACCGGCATTATTGTATTTCAGGTCGGTTTGGTCGAGTGATCGTCATACCTAAATACAGTGATACTATGTTATCTGTGGAAATATGGAAAGAATTAAGAATACTAGATGATATCATCAGAAATGCTACCATCACTTGGGGTCCAGAAAACCATGTTTTTAAATATGATGATATTTGTGCTCGATGGATAGATCAGTGCTTCCCAAATGATATTTTAAATCTTGACTACGTGATGGAGGATGTAGTTAATGGAGTTTTAAAGCTCACGTTTCCCATTATGTTCAATCCAGTAACGTGGGATGCACATACGTTTCCAGTATATTTTGGCGCCACTGAAATAGACGAGGATGGATTGATTACAAGAGTACCCGCGTTACAGCTCGTTTACTTTATTACAGCTGACACAATAGCTCAAGATGAAAGGTAACGTTACATTATTATAAATAAACTTAATTCAAATATATAAAGTTAGAAATCCAAGATTTCTTAATAATTTAACTTCTGTATTTATTCTATTATTCTGAGTATAATAACAGTCAGCTCAAGAATGAACATATAAAAAAAATGCAATACATATTTTATAATTTAAATTATGAGAAAAATTAGAAAACTATTGGTATTTTATTACGTTATTTTAACAATATGTCAACAATTTATCGTTAAAAAAACGTAGTAAAATATCAATTATTATTAAACAAAATAATGCTTTAAAAATGTCAGTTTAAATCGGAAGAAAATAAATTATCATCAATTTAAAGAAAATAATTAAAAATCATAAAACTATAAGAATAAACAAAACATGAGTTCATTAATTTTCAAAATTATTTCCTTACTTATAGACTTGGAATTTTAATTGAGTATATTATACCTTCTCAAAAACAACGTTTGAACTACGCAGTACCTACTTATAATGATTTTTTTTTTAAATAAACAGTTATTAGATTTTTTTTATAGTTCATATTTTTATTCATTAATGTGTATTCAAAATAAAAATTTAATTAAATATATATATAAATAAATATCATACTTCGAAAACGGAAAATATTATATCAGAAACCATTTTTTGAATACCTGTAATATAATTCAATTTAAAAGTTTATTCTATATGTATAGTATAAAACTCTCACTATAGTTACAAATATTGTGACCTAAAAAAATTTTACTTTCGTATTTTAACTGATTACTGAAATTACTCAAAAACATTTTTTTTTTTTTTTTATTATTATTTGAAATTAGAAAGTACATTTAGAAAAAACTAAAATATATATGAATTCAAACAACTTTTTTAAAATCGAATAAGTATTATGTACCATTACATTTTTTTAAAATTAATTTTAATTTACTTAATTGTTTTTATACACATTTGTGTTATTGTGCATTATATTATATTATTACATTTGTTCAGTGTTGGGTAAATTACAATTACTTTCATATGCTACTTAAAATTATTTTTATCATGTTACTTTACTGAATTACTTTAAAAGTAAAGAAGTTACTTTTTTCATAAAATTTTAGCATTAATTTTATCACGTTTGAGGAGCATCTAAATTCTAAATCATAGATATATAATTAATTGTTATATATCTATGGGATAAACCATACATAATATCTGAACTGTGGACATATTGCGCATGTACGCGAGTACTATAAAATTATATCACAGAATATCTAGAACTATTATCAATTCTCAATAAATAGTTATCAAATAAGATATTGAGACTTGTTTTAATACTAAGATATATTTGGCCAAAATTATAGACCGCGCTAAGTTTTTCTTATAATATTGTACTTAGAAAAATCTTAGTCGTTGATATTTGGAAATTGGCATGTAAAAAAACATTACTAGGTTTTATCTTGAATAAGATTTATCTACGTCAGTGGCGTGTTTACAGGGTAGGCCGACTATGGACGTGCCTGCCCAATTTGTATTTTACATTTTTTTTTAAACCAAATGTAAAAATTAATTTAGTAAAATATATCAGATATTTTACTTATCACAACTGACCGGTAGACCGGTAGAATAATATCAACGTTTGATAGATTATGAATCTATAAACCTTCGAATAACATCACTAATATTTAACAATGATGGCGGCGGTTAACGTAGATAATACAATCATTATTCATGACGGAAAGTTAACACTATTGGGCTGATGGAGGAGTAGTTGTCGTTTGGCGTTGAAATATTATTAAGTGATATTCACTTACGACGGTTGAGTGTCATGTATTATATACATATACGTATATATTATCTCATTGATTAGATCTTTAAGTCTGTCATATAATTAGTGTTATTTAAAATTTTTCGATTTAAACTCTGAAAATATATTAAGTTTCTGTAGAGTATGTTGGAAACAGAATGTTTGTATTATTTTTACCTAACCGATATACAAAAATTCGCTACCCGTATCCTAGTCCGGATTTTTCTGTTGAGTATATAAAGAATACGACGGGCCTACACAAATATTTTGAGCTGGACACGCCACTGATCTACGTAATTTCTTAATGACAAATTTTATCTTTTCGCGATTTCGTACCATAGTCGTAAAACGGTGCAAATTCGTGTTAATATAACATCAGATATAATCACATATGTTATTAAAATTTGACAATAAATCGATCCGTGTTTAAACATATAGAGGTTCGATCTGGGAAGAAGCGTTTCTGGATGCGGTAGGCAAGGCAGAGGACACAGGACGATTCCATCACATATCCACGGCTCGATTTGGCTCCAGGACCTTGGACATCGAACTGGAGAACAACACCAGAACGGTGGTGCCGTACTTTTCGTCCGCGTTCATCCTGATGGCCGTGTTCTCCATTGTCACGTGCATGATGACTGACTGGGTGCGCAGCAAACCGGTGCTCGGTCTCATGGGCAACGTGTCGGCCGCCATGGCCACGGTGGCTGCGTTTGGTTGCGCCGTATATGTCGGCATACCGTTCATCGGTATAAATTTCGTGTCGCCGTTCCTTATGTGCAGTTAGTAACAAATTTATTAATTTATTGTCGTATTATAAGAGGGCGATATTGGAGTAGGCATGCGTTACAGGTACTATACTATACGAGTAGAATACAGATCTGAAAATGACGAAACCCATTAATCTGGATAAACGAACAATGGATTAAGGATTTAATGGGCCTCAGAGTCTGGAGTCAAAGCTTTTGTGAGCCTCTCCTTTTTTTCATGTCACCTTGAAAAATTTCCAATCCCAGCACTTTGAAATCGTTCAGAAGAACATTTTGTTAAGATTCATTATTATTATATAGAGTAAACATGTAAAATATTTTTATAAATAGAACTAGAATCTTTTTATTTTCTATATTCCCTCAATTAACGAACATATTATAAATCTTGATTTTCAACATGAAATATATGTTGTAAAAACGCCAACATTTTGGTATAAAATATCAATTAAAAATAATTATAATTGAATTTAAAACCTTTGTATTTAGGTACCGACACGTTATTTATAAAAATCGTATTTAGAAAAATTTGACCCCCAAAAATGTATGAGCTACGTGACTCCCTAAAATAAAAAAAAATAAAAAAACACAAAATGATTTTAGTTAAAAATCACTAGAACATATTATAGGCGAAATTTCGTCGTGCTCTATAAATTGTATATTATTTAACAACAAAGATATTTTTAATCAATAAAATTTTTTTTTTAATTTTCAATCAACACATTCATTATACATTTTTTTAACTTTTATATCTACATATTATGATAACTCAAAAAAACCTATTAGGTAACTATATAAATAATACCTATAAACAATATATAATACCAATAAGTACCTACTGTATTTACGAGAGAGAAAAAAGTCATTATCTAGGTACTGAAAATTATAAAAAATACTCTTTCTTTATAAATCCCTCATCCTGCTTAGACAATCATTACCAATCCAACCAATTTGTAATGAATTTCACGCTTGTATGCTTGTATAGTGCGATATTTTTCGATTGTCTATACTTCGCTATATAAGTTCGCCAAGTTATCATATTTTTTTTCTTTTTTTTTTTTTTTTTAACCTATACCAGTTTTTATTTTCATAATTTAACACATAGTAAAAACTGGATTCAATTATATTCAGTACAAGTTCTATAGAATTTCTATTATAGACTTAAACAAACACCATGAGATAATACTACTTTTTATTTATTTATTTATTTTTTTTTTTAATGCACGCAGTAAATTGTTTAAAAAATTAATTATATACATAAACTAAATATAATATAAAGAATTATAATTATAATGCTAATTCAAAGAATATTTATTCAACCTATATAAAATGTAAAACCATTTTAACCGTACACATAAATTATAATATTAATAATCATCATGAAATAACCATCAAGTATACTTATTACTTATTACTTACCAAAAAATATGTTTAACATAACATGTAGTCCAAATAACGGAACACGCTATAATTAATTAATGTTTGTTTCTATAATCGCACTAGGTAAGTATCTACCGTTAAAATTTAAAAATGGTAATAGGTACTTATATTTAAATTTTCAGTAGTCTTAATAATTTGTTTTGGCTACACAATATATTATATATTATAATATATACAATATAATTACTCGTGAATTATTTTTGCGTGTTTCAACTATTATTATTATTATTGTTGTTGGCAATTTACACGTTTTCAAATGAAAACAATTTCAGAAATATACAATTTTAGAATAGCGGAATTCGAGAGCTATTTACTCACTTATTATAGTCAAATAATATAAATTATAATACATATATGATTAATTTAATTATTAATAATTTAACTATTTTATGTTCAAAAAAAAAAAAAAAAATACTTTATAAATTAAATTATCGAATAATATCAAATGTCTATCAAATAAAAAATGAATAAAATTCGTATGCACATCTATATTTTAATTTTGAAATATTCAATTATATTAATGATTGTAGGTACATTAGGTATTACTATCCAATATCTACTAATTATTAAAATTAATTCACTTAAATATACCTAATCGTCTTCTTACTAATTTTATTAACTACATAACTGTTATTGAAAAATGTTTCAATGTAGGTATTTCAGTATTATATTCTATAGATATAATATAGGTATCGCGTTTCAAAGTAATTTTAATAACGTATATCAATCCACTAAAGTGATAAAACCAAAATGAAAAAAATGTCCAATTTATATTTGTCAAGACAGAAAAACGAATATTTAATTTTTTTTAAATATATTTTAATTTTTAACGTAAAATGTTGTAACTACGAGTAAAATAGATAGGTATACCTACTTATAAATATTAAATATCTATATTATACATTTTAGATATAATGGTTGAACAGTATGAAAATGTAAAATTAACTTAAAATAATGATATAAAAGAAACATGTGACAACAAATAGTGTAATCGGCGATTATTATTAATCATTCCATTATCATTCGCAACACCGTTTTATTTGACACACTTTTGCTGACATGAACACGTCATATACATAATATGACGTCTATATAGACGTTTTCACTTTTTACAAATATAATAATATATAAGTTCAGTAAAAAGAAAAAAAAAACTGCTATATTGTTTAATATATATTCTAAGCGAATAATCTTTATTAATTATTAATATACCCACGTCTTTGGAGTGTATCCTGTCTGCAGTAGTGCATATTTTATTATACCTGTACCTATATCGCTTTTAATAAGTTTCTTTTAAATAATAGGTAGGTACGCGTGACAACCGATACATAAAGTATAATACGATGAATAATTCTAATTTGTATTTTTCTGACCGTATATTGGCATAACAGGTAATATAAATTTAATTTAAGAGTTTTTGAAAAATTCCTCAATTATTATTATTATTATTATTATATACCAAGGCGAATAAGACGGATGTTCAAAAATATTCTCCAGAAATTAAAATATTTATACCCGAATTTCTAAATACGATTTTTTTTTTTTTTTTTTGTATCAACGATTCAATATAACCGTTGCATTAATCAGTATTTTACTGAAAGTACATACAAACATTATACTCTAAAAAAATATCTCACGATCCATGAAATGCACCTACCTGTATTAATATTATCCGAAACCATTTTTTAGGCATAGGAATCGACGATACGTTTGTTATGTTAGCCGCGTGGAGAAGAACGCCCGTTACCATGGACGTCCCGGAGAGACTGGCCAGAACGCTATCCGACGCCGCCGTATCAATTACTATCACATCGGTCACGGACATCGTGAGCTTTTGCATCGGAAAATTCAGCCCGTTCCCGGCCATACAAATATTCTGCTTATACTCTGGTAAAACTGATAATGTCCCATGCGATTCTTATTTCGTTTTTTTAATTCGTTCCTATGTAATATACGTAAACGCTATTTTCAGGATTCGCCGTTTGCTTTATATTCGTGTGGCACTTGACGTTCTTCTCCGCGTGCATGGCTATCGCGGGATATGCGGAACACGACAACCGTCATTCCATCACATGCATGAAAGTTAAACCCGTGTCAATGTCAGGTAATACAAAAATCGATACTTTTATATTTTAGGTTACTCATCAAATTGGTTCAAAATGTAAACAGACATTAATAAACAAGACCAAATACATTTCGAACGATTTTACTAACTGGATACATAAAACATTGCCTGATTAAGTACGAATATATATTATTATTAGCATACCTAGTATAGGTAGGTAGGTTAGTATAGGTACCTACTAAATAGTAGCATTGATTAATAATAATTTGATAATAATCAATAGTAATAGGTACAAAAAAAAAATATTTATTTATATAGTGCCCATCACCAATTTTATGTGGAAAACTCGTTTAAAATGGTGTTATCTGTCTTAAAAATAACATTGAAAGATATTTTTTAATTTTATATCCGTCAAAATAATTTATATATATATATATATATATATATACATATTTGTTTACTTATTAACTAAAATATATGAGTTTAGGTATATTTACAAAATTATAAAATAAACTAGAACTTATCATAATACCTACTAATAGTTAGTAGATACTAAGTTATACCTATACCATAAGATTTGACAACATTGAAAAATATCTTATAATGTACAAAATAAATTACATAAAACATGAAAAATTACGTTAAAAACAAAACAATATGAATTTAAAGGTTAAAAGGCGGAAAATAGGGGTGAAAGCTTTTCGCTCATCGGACAGGATACTAGTGGTGAATGAATTGAATTTTAAATCAATGATAAATCATTTTTTTCGATAAAGCGATTCGGTACAAAACTCAATGTAATATTATTTTTTAATTTACAACAATTCGGTAGTTTTTCTTTCTACCAAAGAAAACTACTGAGGGAATCAAAAAAATACCTCTTTATAGTACAAACTAGAATAAATTTTTTATCAAAAATAAGCTCTTTATTCGAAAACTCCTACTCGATTTTCTGAAAAAGTGTATGGATACCTACAAACAAACAAAAAAAAACATCATGTAAAACCAAGATATTCTCGCTACGATCAGAATCTAAAATCTTTATTTAATGCTATATTTATTGAATTCATTATTTATAAAAACAATTTTCGTAATAAAAGGTATTTTTCCTTTACGCACTTAAAACTACTGGGAAAATCAAAAAATGACATCTGAAAAGTACCATCTAAAACGAATTCTAGCTACAAATTAAGCTTTTTATTTCAAAACTCTTACTCGACTCATTCTACCAAAAAAATTGTTTCCCGAAAAATAAAAATGAACACCATTGTAAAACCAATTCCGTTCAAAATCTAAAATCCAAAACAAAAATTAGAGACCTATTCTGAATGGCTAAACCATAATGATACGGATTTATAGTTAGCATTAGTATTCCAAATTACAGAAATACCATGTAAAAATCATTATAGGTAAAACCAGTAGCTGGTACCTAATGTACGCACACACATAATGCATATGTATCGAAATTCTTTTATGCCTTTTCCTTTTACATATAGTGTCAACTTTCAAACTCCTTTCTCTTTATTATAGCAATACATAATCCATTGACCATATTTTACTACCCTATAATATACCTATATATATATATATATATATAAATCTTCTAACAACTGCAGATGTTTGTATGTGGTAAAACTATCATAATTTATTGATTAAATTCGTTGCATTTTTAATTGTACCTATACTTTATTTTATCAAATTGTGTTTACCTATTTAAGTAATCAATAGATATAATACGAAATATGATTTATTTTACTTAAAACATTAACATTTTTTTTATTTTATTTTTTTTTTTGGGAGGGGGTTATTTATAATTATAAAATATTATTATTAAAATATAACAGCTATGTTCACCGTTATCAGTAATACCTACCTGCAGTACTCTGCAAGAATAAGATTTAATATTAATAAAACTAGGTAGGTTTTTTTTTTTTTAATACATTATAATTGTTATCAAAATATGTTATACTTACGTATTTTGACCTTATTTTTTTAACAAGATACGTGTTTTACATAATAATCCGAATTTAAGTTCATTAACCTGATATATTCGGCGTGACTGCTCAATATTCTATAACAAAAAATATATTTTATCCCTGTTCAATGTTCATTCGAAATACATAACTATACAATACAATAAATTATTATAAATTATCGATTAAAAATATATATAGCCAAATAGGTACAATATATAAAACATATATCATCTAATAATATTGTTATTTAAATTGAGTATACTTATGTAAACTACAAACATGAACTACCTATGTAAAAGATGAAAAATGTTCACACGTGGGCAGGACTGTATTAGATACTTTGAGTGGGCCACTAACACTGAAAGATCTGTTATAGATAGGTGTATATATTTATATTACATTTTACAGTGGTTATTATTACATTCCAAAAATGATTTTGAGCAATTGTTGTCAAGTAGGTATAATTTTTTAGACTTTTTTTAATAAGAATTTTCGCATGGAATTAGAAGTTTATGGAGCTCATAAAATATAACCTATAATATACTTAAAATATATTAAATTTAAATTACATATTTCATTTCGTAGCCGTTATTATTTCGATAATTGAACTACAACAAAAATATAATAAAATCTTTCTCAATACTCACTGGAGTGTTTATATTAACTATAATACCTATTTGTTTTGTGATTAAAAAGAAAACATGTATTTAATGGTACCTATAGCTTCGGTTGGATGGTAAAAATTTTCACTAAAGTTCACGAATGTAGTTTATCCAATATAATACTTATGAAAATAGACGTCGTTTTCTGTGTGATAACCACAACCATATATAATTTATATACGCGCGGCGTACAGTATTACGTTTGTCCTTGGTAAAGAAGCAATAGGTGCTCGTAAATAGGTGCGATGACCGAAGAAAGTCAGTGATCGTACGGATAAACAGATCGATTATTATTACATTTTTTACTTCGCGATTACGCAAAGGAAAAAAAAATTGATAGTAAAAAATCGTTTCTAATGTTCGACAGACGTTATCGGGTCGTTCGTGGTGATAATAAATTAAATAATAAATCGATGGTTATATATACGATTATTACTGAAACGTAACAATTACCTATAATGCATTTCGTCACAGTGTATAGTGTTATGAATAGATCCGTCACCGTACGAGAAGACACCCGTTCTGACGAAAATTTTTCTGATTGATCTTAAACGTACGGTATACTAAAAATCGTATTAACCATACGTACCGTTTTCGAGGATTCCGTCTCGTTGTCCCGACAAACTTTAAATGGGACGTTTTTTATCCCGCTTTTGGAAGTAGCTGGGTCTGTTTTCGTCCCGTATTTTGATTATTTACCGTTTTCAAACCGATTTATTGCTATAATGTACAGGTTTACGAAAGCTTTAATAAAAAAAAAAAAAACCTATTTATGAATATTTTGGTAGAAAATTATTATGATATTCAATTTTTTGTTTTTATTGATGTCCCGTTTTTTAATTTTCAAAAGATGGTATCACCCCGTTGTAGATGCCAAAATTTTATGACGTATTCCTAATACTTATTAGTTATTACGATAAGTACAGATTAAAATGGTCGACTATTATTACCCATATACTGTTCTGCGGCGGTCCAACCAGTGGTGGATTTGGGGAGGGATGCAGGGGGACGGAGCTACTCTTCATTTTTTTCATGTTTAACAGCGTACCATTTAATTTATTTATCAAGGAACGCAAGGAACGCAGTGTTTGTTTTAATTTTTATTTAAAATTTTTAAAAATTATAATCATTTTTTGGAAAAATCGTGAAATTACGAAAATGAATGTTTTTTGTCCTTATCACATAATACGTTTTAGATAAAAAAAAAACATGATATAAAATGTTGAATAGTTAATTTTATTAAATCATATTGGTATCATATAGGTAATAAATAATCATCATTATCCGTGAATATAGCTAAATCCTAAAAGGATAACTTAATTTCGGTTTACATCTACAACTTCCTGGATTGTTCATTTAAAAGGAAAAGTGTTAAATTATTTTGAAAGAGGAATAATGCTTAAACTATATGCTATCTTGAAAATAGGTAACTGAACAAAAAATTTTGGATTTTTCTATTCTATTCATGTTATATATAATAATCTAAAATTTAATTTTAACAATGTCCTCTGGTTATAAGAAACTTTGGATAGGGGGATACACGGCTTACTTTTTCTTTAATATATCCTGGAACGCTGATTTTTTAACTAAGCTCTGAGTCCGTCCTTATTTTTTTTTTTTTTCCAATTCAATCACTGGGTCCAACGCGTATTATTTCGCGGATATAGACGGTATAATTATTAATATGCGACACAACTATATTCGTTTAGCAATTAACTTTTATAATATCATATGTTTATATATATATTACCAATACGAGTTATATAAAATAATATATAGATGGGCACCACGTATACCTACTGCAGATGTACTCGTAATGTGCGATATCGTTATTTTGTAACGCGACAACAGTGTATAACACTATATGAGTATACAAAATGACAATGGCGGAAACTGTTGTAGTATAGTTTTTCGAAAGTTATCACCATACATACAGTGTGCCTACTATATATATATATATAGGTACTGTATACGTTTGAAAATCAATCGTCATCGCGGGTAAATAATATAGGAGCCAACGTAAAATCGTCACGTCATAACGTACGCGTCGTCTATATATTATAATAATAGACGGACGGTTAATGATTCAAAACAAACAAAAAAAAAAAAAAAAAATGCCCGACACTTTATTTTATATATTTCGGATTTAACGGTTAGTTCGACGTATAACCGAATAATAAATAGAGATCTACCTATATACTACGTACATGGTTATTTTTTTTTTTATTATTATTACCGCGTGCAGTGTAAAACTACTTTTAAACTGGTCCTCGCTCGTATTTTTAATATATATATATATAGATAGATATACACAAGAGTTTAGGGCACGAATTAAGATATACAGGATGCCGAACGGCGATCTGTTATCATTGTTTTACCCGGTCTGAAATGTTCTTTATACTCAATTTGACTTGCAGCGCTAAATGATGACAGCGGTGAATTTCGAACTAATGCGGTAAATAAAACTCAGTTATCATCTACACGAGTTCTTCAATTATCACCATTTTTTCATGGTTATCACCACAGAATAATAAAATATTAAGTTCGATTGAAAAATTGTGCCGGATTCTGAATAAATTGTCACACTGTATCGGTTCGCAACCAACCACCGCAACAAAATAGCGCTATAAGTCAAATTGGGAAATAAGAACATTCTGTCTCCACTTGATAAGGTACCGTTCGGCATCCTGTATATCTTAATTCGTGGTTTAGGGCATAAACCACATAAAGCGTAAAAAAAAAAAAAAAGTATCATATCCACTGCACCACTATATTATACGGTCACGTATATTCAGTGATTTAAATGTGTTTATAAAAACTCTATACATGCCTATGCCCGTTATTATAGGTTATAGGTACATATAATAAATATTGTAATCTCTATAAGTTTGAAACCGCCAAGTGGCGTTTGCCTGAATGTATAATCAGTTATAACCACACTACGCGATATCTCCCGTCGCGGTCTCCGGCCCGTCTGTTATTACTTCCATATTATTTTCACTATAAACTTATTATGGATAACAAAAATCGAAAACTGCAATTTCTCACTTTTGTGCTACGATGCGTTTATTGTATACTCGAAGACACATGCAACGCCAAATGACAATATATATTCATAACTATCGTCGTATAAAATCGAACGCGCTAAAAATCGTTGTAACTTTCGCCTCTCTATATGCATTAGGTATATATTAATAAGCGTATAGAGTATAGGATATTACAATTTAACGATTTCAACACCATCACAGACAGCATAGGATATTGTATCGTGTTGACGATAAAATAACGACGATCCTATTACATTACGTATAATATAAAACCTAATACATAAAAATAAAACATAATATTAACACGATTTTAAGACCATGTCTATCATATACATATTATATTTTACCTATACCTATTCAGGATATATATATATATACTATTAAAAACAATTCAAGTGTTTATGTAACATTTTTATATACATAAGTTCTGCTTAGAACGAATGAAATAGTTATAACTTGGGTAAATTCAAAATAAGTATCCACAACGTGTCTAATGAATAGTCATTATGGTTACATAAAAAAAATAGGTACTAATAAAATTGCAGATTTTTATTGTAATAATAAATTCTAGTCGGTAATGAACTAATAATGCATTTGAAAAATCCACTCTATAATTATTTCACACGTTATATTTTCTCCGGATTTTAACACACCACGCGGTAATGATGATTTTCAACAACCTAAAAAGTTATTAAATACGTTTTTAAGATATATTATGCTGGTTATAAATCTCCAATATCAATTTAAAAATTGATATAATAAAAAAAATGTAATTAAAAAATATTAGAAAAATAAAAATGTATTTATTTTTCTTTCAAGCTTGGCTCTATTACTCCTATATTCAAAGCTGAAAACCCAAGATGTGTCTCTAGTTATCGGCCAATAACTACCCTTTCCCATCTTCCTAAGTTATTTAAAACTATTGTCATCAACTCTATCCGTCCTTCTTTCTAAACGATGTTTTATGTGCAGAACAACATGGCTTTCGTTCCGGGTGCCTAACGAGAACTTTTAACCTTGTTCTCTCTTCCTATATATACGATTCTTTCAGACAACATAGTTAAGTTAACGTTATCTACACCGATTTCTCTAAAGCGTTTGACAGAGTTGACCACCAGCTACTTATTCAAACTCTTGATTGTCTTGATATCTGTGAACGGCCGCTTCTATCTTGGCTCCACTCTTACTTAACTGATCAACTCTATTTTGTCTCTGTTTCCTATTTCGTCTCTAACACTTTCTCCTCGTTCTCTGGCATACCTCAGGGTGCTATTTTTTCCCCTACTATTCACCCTATTCGTCAACTCTCCTCCATAAATTCTTCACCATTCCAAGTTTCTCATATTTGCAAACGATATGAAATTATTCCTACGAATTAAATCACTCTCTAATTGTCATTTTCTCCAAGCAAACCTCCGACATCTTGTTCAATGGAGTAATTCTCCTGGCCTCCCTCTAAACACTACCAAATGCTCTATCGTGTCCTTCTTCCGTCGTAGTTCTCCTATTTTTTTCCCTTTCCCATCTACATCTACATTGTGCCTTTAAATTGTGCTGGTGGTTCAGTCCGTGATTTAAGGTTTATATTCACTCATAACCTCTCTCTCCAAATAAACATATTGAGACAATTACCTGTAAAGCTCTCCAACTACTAATTATGCTCCTAATCTCTTGAATCACTCAAATTTCGTCTGACATCCTCTCTCAAATCTCTTTACTGTACACTTGTTCAACCCACACTGAAATATGGTGCTGTTCTTTGGGACTCTCAAACTGCTTGTGATAGAACAGCAATGGAAAGGGTCCAAAAAAAGTTATTACGTCTTGCTACTTTCCGCCTTAATATTATTCACCCTCCACATGATCATTTTCTTGTCCTACAAGCTTTCCAACTGACTAATCTTGTTGACACACGTCGCTAACCTTTACTTTCTTTCAAACCTTCTCTCTAATAAATTTGACTCCCAATTACTTATCTCCCCTTTAAACTTTAAACATTTTTAAATCATTAAATTTTCATTTTACTTGAAAATTCCTAGAATTTACTTATACACATATATAATATAATATATTTATTACAACTATTTTTATATTAATCTATGTAATGATTTATTTTATTTCAGATAAAAAATCGTGGTTTTACAGAGTTTTTTGTTCGGGAGGAGTAAACCCCAAGGACCCAAGAAATCCTCGGGATAATCCGGACAACGCGATAATGGTTTGGTGTAGGGACAGTTTAGGATGGGCACTGAACCAGTGGTACGTGAAGATTTTGGTACTGTTGGTGTTCGCCGGATACTTGGCAGGTGCGTTGTACGGAACGACGACTATTCAAGAAGGATTGCAGAGAAGAAAACTGTCAAGACCCGACTCGTATTCTATTGAGTTTTACGACAGGGACGACTTTTATTTCAGGGAATTCCCGTACAGAATTCAGGTATACATTATGAAATAAATAGTATATAAATAGTGTAAAAGTGTATAAATTAAACTTTCACTTATAAATTAATAACAATGGCCGTGTATTTTGTAACTGGGTGTTCCCAATGAACGATAATCCAAGGTTTTGATTAACTACACAAATACGCGGGACATGAGACACAATAAATAATAATAATATGATAGGTAATATAATATGATAATTTTTTTATCAATGTCGACTTGTTTAGTATAATTAATTTTTTAAATAATAGTATTATTTCGAAAAAAAATGTCAGGGCTAAAAATCTGAACTTTAATATTCAGTATTACTGTATGTAAATAATTGTAATAACAGTACCTAAGTAAACATCTACCATTCAAACAACGTGGACACAATATATTATAGAATTCCAAATAAGACCGAAATATTAACTTATAATAATAATATATGAGTAATTGGAACTCAAGGTTTGGTACAAGTCGTTGCTAATTTAAATAAAAATTCTGATGTTGACTATTATTTGTTACCCTGACTCAGAACTAAATTCAAAGTGCCTATATAAAGTACAAATTATTTTTTTAAACATAAAATATTCACATCAAATTACATATCGTTTGACAAATTTACACTTCTATCTGTATTCTGTATTCATTACTTTTGACATATATATATATATATATATATTTTTATAAATTTTTGATATCTACCGCTGATATACGTTGGACATTTTTATTTTAAATTGTTTGTAAAATGTTTAAAAACACATAAACAAAAATTATTATTGATTAATTATATTTAAACTCGTAAAATGTATACTGTATAAATTAACGTGCACAGTATAATACTTATACATAGTATTATTATATTAGAACATCAGTCGATATAGTTCGAATATACATAAGGAAAACGAGCCAAATAATGTGCCATGCTAATTTAGGGTACAATTAATCGTAAATAAATACATAAATATAGATTTTTCAAATACCTAACAAATGGAAAACATTAAATACATAGATACCTCGTAAGTTATGAATTTAAGTTTAAAGTTTTTATTTTAACTTAAAGTTAGTTTAACCATTAAGTTAGGAATCTCTGTATGTATAATGTTGTACGTATTGTTGTATATTAATGTATTATGCATTGTGCATCGATTAAATATAGTGTATTATACGTACCGATACCGATTGAAACTCAATAATTATTAACTCACGTGTACGCTATTTTTTGTAGGTAATAATCAGTGAAGAATTGGACTATTGGGACGTAGAAGTCCAAAATCAAATAGAAAATTTGACCAAAACATTTGAGAGCTCTCAGTACATATCTAGTCCACTGTACACGGAGTCATGGGTACGGTCATTTGTCAATTATGTCAATCGCAATCAAGAGGAACTCAATGTGACTATCGATACCAAAGAATCATTTTTACAAACGTTAAACGACGTAAGATTTAAATATTTCGATTACTTATTTCATTAACTATACCTATTTAATTTTCAAATTGTATTTTTTTTTTTTAATTTGTTTTTAGTTATGGCTATTTAAACCGAATCCATTCTCATTAGATGTTAAGTTCAACAAAGACGGTACCAAAATCATAGCCTCTCGTTTCATGATACAAGCAGTAAATATAAGTGATGGAAATATGGAAAAAGACATGGTCAGGGAACTCCGTAAAATTGCACACGATTCTCCATTAAATGTTAGCGTTTTCCATCCATACTTCGTGTTTTTCGATCAGGTAAGATATATTATAATCAATTAAAGGTACCTATTATAATATTATTATTATTATCCATTTAACGTATTTTATTCCTTTGGAAATTTGATTTTGCTGCTTACTATTTCTAATGTAAATATAATATTGTGTTCTGATACGGTGAAATTTCAATAACTCGTGAAGTTCAAAACATCAAAATAAAAACATACAGACTTTTATTCTTCTTCTTGTATTATATAGACTTGCAGATACTAGATAATGCGATATTTTAATTTCGAACGATAATTGTCAATTATTAAAATGGAAATCTATAGGTGATCCATAAAATATTACCTACTTACATCGCGCATTATATGTCGGACAAAGTATTTCGGTATTTTTAGATTTTCGAGTTATACCGATATTCCACTGTACCTTGCACTTTAACATATTACATTATTATTTCTAATATTTAAAAAACGATATTTTTGTAATATAGTTCGAACTGGTGAGACCTACGTCAATCCAATCCATGTTGGTAGGAGGTGCGACGATGATGCTGATCTCGTTTTTGTTCATACCAAACATCCTCTGTTCTCTGTGGGTGGCGTTTTCGATCGTGTCCATAGAGTTGGGCGTGGTTGGCTACATGGCCCTGTGGAGCGTCAACCTTGACTCGATATCGATGGTCAACTTGATCATGTGCATAGGGTTCTCGGTGGATTTCACCGCGCACATATGTTACGCGTACATGTCGTCCAAAGCCACGCGGCCCAAGGACCGCGTCCGGGAGAGCTTGTACGCCCTGGGTCTGCCGATCATCCAGGGCGCTATCAGCACGATCCTGGGCGTCTCGGCCCTGATCCTCGCCGGAAGTTACATATTCATGGTGTTCTTCAAGATGATCTTCCTCGTCATCGTGTTCGGCGCGCTGCACGGTATGTTCCTGCTGCCGGTGCTCCTGTCGCTGTTCGGCCCGGGCGCGTGCAGCGGCTCCGACAAGAAACGCCATTCGTCCATCGACAAGTCGCTACCACATCCGTACAGCATACCGCATCCATCGTTGCACCATCACGTGGGCCAGCCAGACTTCAACAAGGCGAAACCGTACCGTGGCGTGTCGGCCATGCCCAAGCTCAACTCCAACCTGAAGCTGGACAAAGATATGGGCCTGGGGACGTCGGAGGATTCCAGCGAGAGCAGTTCGTCCAAGTCGCACAAAAAGAGGATGATGGAGGCGGCGGAAGACGAGGCGCAGAGGAGGAGGTACATGGACGGCTGGAGGAAGGCCACTGGTCACTCGGTGCTACCGCCGAGACCAGCGGCATGTTACCCCAACAACGATTACTTCAGCGACGACGACAGAAAACGCGGTTACGTTTCGGACCATTACAGCCGGCCAACGAGGCCTACGTATTATAATAACGGACGGCCGTATAGAAACGACGGACGGTATCATTAGACTCCCGAGTACCGAACGTTCGTACAACTTAATGCCGAGTATTTCCTAAAATTCCACTAATTTAGTAGGTTGTACAAATGCGAATTTTATATTGCGTGGAACATGTATATAACAGTAAACGATGCCAGTCTATTATTTTTTTTACACACATATAAAAGAAAGAACTAGTAAAATATTCTGTAAAGATACATATACTCGAAAATAATAAAATATTGTTTTAAAACGTATGATCATAGAATATAATCACTATCGTTTTTTTTAAATTTAATTGCTCAATATTGTAAAATTAAATAATAATATTAAAAACTAACGAGTAGTTTATTATGTATAGCTAATATTGTTAAAACTAATTTTAAGCATATACGTGGACGTTACCTACAATTATATTAAGTTTAAGATATTATTATTGTTATATACTATATTTATAAACGTATATATATATATATATATATATATATATATATATAAGTTTGTGTAAATGTATTCTTGAAAGAATATAAAAAATATATTGATTATGTGAAATTAAATAAACGCTTTCTAATTATTTTATATTTTTAAAAAAAAAATGCCGATTTTTTTTAAATCAGGTATTAACAACAATTTCGTTCGCAGAAAATATACCAATTTAACATTTGGCTCCTTTCACATTTGTATAATAATTTTTCAAGAGTCACGTTAACTCTAATAATTAATATTGAAGCTGAGATATTGTTGCTTTTTAACTTAACAATAGTTCATTTTGCGTAAATTTATAAAATTTTCGTGGTCTTATACATAATAATTGAGTAATTTTGATTTATTCGTAATTCGTATATATAATTAGTGAGTACCTACCCATATAGATGTATTATATGTTATATTTTGAACTATTATAAGCCTACATAAATTTGTAAACCAAATATAGATGACTTTCAACGACTAAAATATAATAATAACATGAATATTATTATATTCGAAAATAGAAAGTCACACCACGTGGTTTTAAGTAGTATTATATAGAATATAGGCAATTTCGTATTCATTAGTAATACGGCTTGTGCTTGTGGGAGTATACCTGATCATTAGTGTTAGCATTACATATATATTATAATCAAAAATGTTAGTAACCCATGTCAAAAGTATACGGTGAGCTAATACACGCATCTGCGTGCATATAATAATATGTCATTGAGCTACTTTACAACCACTAAATTATGTCCGTTTTTCATTTAAATATTGAACAATTCGAATTTCACCAAACCTTCGCAATGCTTACATCAGTTTTAATTTAAAAAAAAAAAACATTCGAATTTTCCATACCATGTGCTGAGGATCGATAGAGGTACTATTTAAAAATTGTTTTTAATCAATTAGATATTTATGTTGAAAAATTTTAAAATTTCCGAAACTTTAAACGGTTTTCAATATAACGCATAATGGTCATAAAATATGAAAATAAAAAACAACGTGACTTTTAAAATGTATTTAAACAATTTTGAATTGTTAAGTTTTAATTTGATTCGTATTTCTTAAAAATGGCTTATACAGAACCATGGATGCCCATAATTGTGGTGAGGGGTAATGGGAGGAACACGTTCCCCTTAATATGCAACAATGGTAAGTATGTATTATATTATTATATAAACAACATTATGACTAAAACGAAAAAAAAAGCAGTTTGCCCAAATATATGGTTTGCCGTAAGACAAAATATCGTCGAATACACGGTACATATAATATTATGTTATATTTTAGTATTTAATTTATAAAAAATTTTTTTTTTTTTTTTAGAAAGAATACATTGTAAATTACCTAGAATATAGAAATAGATCAATAGTGGTTTTTTTTAAATTATAATTCGAAATTATTGGATATTATACTTGTTAATTTATGAGTAGAATTACCTATAGAAAAAATCGAATTATGCCTACCGTTTCTTTTATTACGGATATTATGTACGTTAGTCGGCTTTTGGGTAGTTCGTGCCGTTTGTTAGAATTGTTACGAGGAAAGGAGAAGCTGTCCCCCCGTGCACCGAACCACAAACCTTTACCTTCCTGTAGCTTATTACTCCGTACAATTCGATTAATCATAAGATACACTCCTCATAGAGATGGCTTTCCCCTCCTCCCACCCAGTCGATGAAGATGGCTTGTCCGGGATCGGTAGTGGTCCCGTCTTAATGTTGGGTCGAACACAAAATCGGGTCTTTTTTTTTTTTTATTATTCCGTCGACGACTAGGATGTCAGCTCTAATAATATTTCGCGATTTCGTGTGGACGTCAGTGGCGCAACTATATAGAGTTCAAATCTTGGGGATGCTACCATTATGAATCGCTTATAATGACACTTTGGGGCTCTGCCCCCCCCCACACCCCCAAAACAACATTACATATTATTGCCAATATTTAGACTATATATGATCATTATATTTACAATACCATTTTTGGAAAAAAATGTAACTTATTTTATTACTTATAATATTTTCTTATGTTTTTTTTTTTCAATTTAAAGAGTCAAACATAATCTCTATCGGTATTAGCAATAACGTGTTCAAGATTTCGTCTGGAACAATGTCATTGGCAAAGTCTCTATCAATATTTATTATAGTAGCCAGTATAGGTACTTAAATTATAGTAAAGCGCTGCTGTAACATGTTGAAAAAAAATAACTGATAGTAAAATCTTAAAAAATAAAATTACGTTGGTAAAATTATAGCTGATATTTGAAATCGGAATGACATGGAACTTGAGGGTGCTTAAAATAAGATTTGGAATGCTTCAGCACCCCCGTAGTTGCACCACTGGTGGGCGTGTGACTAATCATCGTATAATCATATATTCTCACTTCGCTGTGGACTTCTTCATACATACTTCGAATTTTTTAGCTTTGGAAAGATTCGCCGCGATTGTTGAGCGAAACCTTGTAATGAGCGGAAATTCCGTAGATTTTCTGTTTTTGGACACGCTCATCGATAAAACCGGAACCTAGTACCTAAATATGAAAATATTATAATTTATTTAAGTTTGTATCTCCTCTGAAATGTCCTCTATAGGCGTCCGTGTACGGAACCCCTTGAAGATGGAAGGTGCTTCGTCCTCTATTTTTTTTAAAAATTATTTTGACAATTTGAATTTTTATTTCGCGGCGTTTTCACACAAAGATTCAGTGTGACCATACACTGTGCAACACAATAGTCTATGGTAATTATTACGGTTCACAAGATGGCCGCCATCACTATCAGAGCGAGCTGCAGTACTCTATGATAAGATGGAATAAGAAGAATGGAGCTTGTTATTCTATTGAAAAATTATTCTGATAAATGATAATGACATTTCATCGTTATTCGTTTATTCCAATATTATTCGCATTGTTGATTGTTATTAAATGTAGATGGTATTGTTGACTGTTGTTATGACCGTACATTTTTAATAAACATTTATTTACACACTTTTTTGCAATATTGAATTTCCAATATTACCGGGCATTGGTAAATAACTTCACAAAAAGTAAACAGGTAAAATATTATATTTATTACGTTTATATAAAATTAAAAATTTGTCGATCATTCGTTTTTCTGAAATGTAAAATCCTTGTGATTAGGTATAGAAATGACTTCTAATTCACGGAAACCGAGTCTTTTTGCGTTAAAAATGCAAAAACGACTAAGCCGACAAAAGGATTTTGCTCTTGAATCCGAATTGAGCGAAAATTCTTTCGGGACCACTAGTGTTATATTATCTGGTCCCGAATCTAGCGATATACACAAAGAAAACGTACAAAAACTTATAAGTATGAATGTCGAAGAGATATTAAAAGAAAAACATGAATTGTTAAATAGCATGGACGGCAAATTAATTGAATTTTTAAGGTCTAAACGAAGTAATGACAGCAATTATGGAAAGTATGATCTTAAACAAAATGATAGTGATAGAGTAAAATTGGTAAAGCCTCAAAATGTACCAGAAAATAAAGCCGAACATTTACCCCACATAAAAGAATTAGTCAACAGTGGTCTGAATATGGACGTGGTTGAAGAAGAAAAACTTGGATGGACTGGTGATGTAAGCGATGAAAATCAAAACCAAGATATCTACAGTGCTCGTTTTGGTCTTGATGGTAAATTATTACCATATATAATCGAAAATAAAACTACAGTTGATGGCTTGCATCATCACGGTGAAGAACAGCATCGCCCTGGTTATACTATAGACGAACTATATTCATTCCTTCGTAAGAATCACGCTCCCCAAAGAATATTGGCCCTAGATGTGTTGTCAAAACTAATCAATAATGCTAGTACATACGATACAGTATTAACCGAGCCTCTTTTGTGTTCAATGATGAATTCTGGTGTGTTTATACTGTTTAGAATGTCCTTAGACGACACCAACATTGCGATTATTACAAATGCTTTAAAAGCTATGAGCAATTTATTTTCTAGAAAATCTGATCGTATGGTATTAACGGGTTTATCTGGGTGCAGTTGTGACGTTGCTTTACCTGTTTATACAGTATTGGATGCTGAAATCGATCAAAACGAATTAGAAAAATCGTCAGATTATGATTTAGTTGTATTAGATCTTGTACAAGGAGCACTGAGAACCGATTTAATTTTAAGATTACAATATATTGTTTTCAATATGAATATAGGATTAAATTGTCTCTTAGACATAACAGTCATTTTAACTGGCATTGCTTCTAGAGGAGAAAAATATGCTCTTTTAGTTGTCGAAACTAATTTATTTAAACATTTGTATAGTTTGGTATTTACAAACTTGCAATCTAATGATTTGTCAGACACATTTATAATTCTCACAAGAGTAATAAGTAGTCAATCTATAAAATGTGCTTTAAAAATATTGGAATTAAAAATCCTTGATTCCATATTTAAGTATATAAATATTCCAACAAAGACTCCATTGTTACTAGAATGTTTATATTTATGGCAAACTTTTTTTGAATATAAATTAGCTGGTCAAACAATTACTGAGGTAGCCAATCTAGTGTTAAAGTTTGTAGATCGCTCGGTTGGACTAAGTTCAGATTTAACTAAAACTGATTTAGCTCTGATGTCTGCGAGTTTAAGTCTTATAGAATCAGCCTTGAGAAATTTTGGTCAAATCTATATTGATCCAGTATACCAACTTACAGAAATTATTTTGTCTAAACTAATAAGTAGTTCAGACTTGCCAAATTTTGAAACTTCCAAACTAATAGGCAACTGCTTCTCTGTTCTCAGTTCAAAAAACTTGAAGTTTGATAATATTTCTTCGAAAGCAGTTGTATACTTGGATAAAAATTTTGGGAAAATGTGTGAAATATTGTGTGAAAAATCATGGTTAATGAGTAATTATGTAAACAATAGTCCAAAATGTTATCCCAATCTAGGATACATAAATCTAACATTAAAAGGAGGAGAGCCTTTATTTATATTAATTGGAATAATGAAATTTATGTACAAGAATCCTAAACATTTTAACATTCCGACACAGTTCTGGACTTATTTAAACAAACTCATGAAATCATCTATAGATGTATCGCACTGGTATTGCAGATTTGAAATAATATTTTTAGTATACACTCTCAAAACTTTGGTGAACAATAATTTTGAACCAGACCTAACTTGTAAAATCGCCATAACTCTTATGTCATTCATACCAAAATGTATGCCAGAAGAATTATGCTGTATTTTCGATTTATACTTTCACAGTAATCATAAAGAATATATTGAACACGAAAATAATTTTGACATTTTAAAATCATTTTACGAACTATTAATACCCAATACCAAAAGCACTTGTGCAAGTATATTAATTACTGAATTAAATCCAGTCTTGCCAAAGGATTGGATATTTTTACCAATCTTGAGAATTCACGAAACTGACAATTTCAAAAGCTCAAAAGAAGGTGAATCTCTTCTCAAAGAAGCATTGGCCAATGTATTGTTTATGGAGACTCATTATCCAGAAATTTGTGAGCAAATGCCATTGGCTGCACGCTACTGCCGTGTTGCTTGTACATTTATGTGTGGTCGCCGTGGTACAATTTTCCATGAAGTTAAATCTGTGTTGAATCAAATATGGCATATATATGCCGCACGTAATGATAATTTAAATTTCAAAGATCCTATACAAGGGATTGAATCTTTTTATGACTTTTACAAAACGCTATGCGAACATTATGTAAGTGTGTCATATTCTGACCCAGTTTTTGGAGCATATGTATTACTACCATTACAAAGAAAACATAATGTTGAACTTAGAAAACTAGTATGGTTTGAAATAGGATTGCCAGAAACAATTAATGTTGACAAAGAACATCTTGATAGAATACCACTCGAAAATTATACACACCCAGTTGAAACAAATAAAGAACTATTAAAAATGTATACTCGGTCTATATTTTTAAGACGAAAATTAATTATGTATGAAATTGCCATGTCACATTTAAAACAACTTTAGACGTTGTTAATAAATATACCAAATTTTTTCCAAATAAAGTTTAAATAATTAATTATTTATATTGTTTTATTTCAAAGATCATCATGGGTGACCGCTATAACATTCACAGTCAGTTGGAGCACCTTCAATCAAAATATATCGGTACTGGCCATGCGGACACCAGCAAATTTGAATGGCAAGTAAATCAACACCGTGACTCGTGTGCATCATATCTTGGCCATTATGATTTGTTGAATTGGTTCGGCATTGCAGAGAATGAAGCTAAAGCAAGAGTGCGGTTCAATTTAATGGAAAAAATGTTACAACCATGTGGCCCTCCGCCTGAAAAACCTGATGAATAATTTCAAACTTATGATAAATATATATTAAGTATGTTTTTTTTTTTTTTTTTTTTTTTTAATTAAACTATTACATTTAATTCCGTGTTCATAAATAATAACCAATGTAAATTACAAGTTCAAGTATAATAAAAAAATAATAATATTACATTTTATAAAAAAATTAGATTTCTTCGTCCTTTGCATTCATTTCAAAATGTTCAACTACATCTTTTCTAATTGCAGAGATCACCATTTTGTATAATTTACAGTTTTGATGAGTCAGTGTTTGTACGTATTCTGGAAACATATTAACATCCATAGATCCATTCTGTGCAAACTCAGTAACTTGCTGCAAATTTTTCATATAGGCCAACATCACAGTGCCTCTATTATCTTCATCTTCAGTCCTAGACAAGCATAATGTTTCCTCGTCAAACGTTGGATCCACTAAAATCTTGTTTTTATAAATGCCCTATATAAGAAAACTCCTTAGTTATAATATTTATTGTAGATAAAAGACTATTTAAATGTACTGTTTATTGACACATGTAATAAATCTATTGCGGGACTTAATTTTTGAATAAATTTTAGTTTCGCAAAAATTAGTATAATGCAATGTCCTAAATGCAATTGCATGAAGATGTATCCAGACTGCATTTCCAAAGTAAACCAAAACACATGTGGTCGTATTCGCCATTCGAAATAATCTGATTTTAAACCACATCCAAAGTAATCGTATGTTGGTTGTATTTAGTGTTGGAAAATGTTCGCTTCAAGATGCATGTTTTTGTTTAGTTAAGTTAGTGTTTATAAATTATAATAATTGTAACTTTAAAATTTTAATAAATGTAGGCAACTGAATTACGTATGTTACTATAAAAGACTATGGTAAATTGGAGCCTAGAATAATAATACCCAGAAAAAAGATAAGTAGGTAGATCAGTTTATAGTACATATGCTTTGGAGCGGATTGGGTATGCATCATACCGAATATATGCATTTAAAGCAAATGCTATATCATATGTGCTTAGTTTGTGGTAGAAATGTAGTCTGGGTACACCTTAATGATACTGTTGGAATATTTCCATTTTATCATAAGGATTTATTATTAGTTTTTAAGCATTAACCATTAGATACTAATTACAACAAAAATTTGAGAACATTTACATAGAGTAGTAAAAATCAACTAAAATTTTAAAAATATATATGGAAAAATCCTCCTAAATTAAAGATAGTTTTTATTTATTTTTAAAATTCATATAGGTGTCTTAAAATAAAATTTTTTAATAGAAAATATTTTCATATTCCTACACAATGTTGTAAATACTGTCACATTCATATTTTATTATATTTCCATAACTATTGAACAGCTCATTACCTATTTTATTTGATACTAATATCCATTTTATAATACTAACATGTAACTACAAATTGAACAAAGTACTACAACAGAGACAAATGTTAACAAACAATATATATATACTTTTAGAATTCCTATTATTTATAATTGATGCACTAGCAACTAACATTCTATATTCATTTTTTCAGTTTTAACTTTAAAATGTTTTAATTTAACGCTTATAGAAACTTGTCTTTATAAACAATTTTTTATAAACCTGTTAGTAGTATATGCACATGTAGGTAAAAGCCAAAATGACTTCAAACAACAAACCAAAATATAGGTAAAATAATATACTATACTACAGTGTTAGATAAATTACTTTTAAGTAATTCCATTACATTACATAAAAGTAATCCAATTATTTTTATCGAGTATCTTTACTGAAAATTACTTCAAAAGTAATAAAGTTAGCTATTTTCATAGTGTTAGCATTGATAATATTTATCACATTTGAGGATTGTCTAAATCATAGATATATAATTAATTATAATGAGATATATATTCATAGACAGTACTAAGCTTTTCCTATAATATTATTTACGTAGCTTAGAAAAATCTTGGTATTTACATTCCATTGGGATTCATAAGCAATACTAGGATTTATCTTGAGTAAACAGGTTTATCCAAATAATTTCTTAGAAAAAATATTCATTCATATATCTTATTCACTTATCATATAGTCATAAAATAGTGCAAATTTGTATTTATATAACATCAGATGTACCTATATAATAAATATTATAGTAATTTAATTAAATTTGCATTAGTTACTTGAAATGATAAGTAACGCGATTAGTACTGTATTACAGTAAATTGTAACCTAAGTTAAATTATTACCCAACATTGAGGAGTCTACCATACTGATGTTTATAATATATGAATATGACAGTGGCACTTTTAACTTTGTGTATACATTTTTAAATATTTTATTTTATATTTAATTATTGTTCATCAATTTTTAAACATTTATCAATAATTTACTAGTTCTATATCTATACCTTCATCCCACAAAAACCAAACCAGCTAGATACTAAAATTTATTATTTTACAAAATGTTTAATTTAGGGTACTTTTCTATTACCGTTTTGTATTATAGTGTAATTACTATGTTATATTATCAGTTAGATAGATGGAAATTTAATACGAGAAAAGATATAATATTCTTTTAATTTGCCTACATTCAATTTTTCAATTTATAAATATTTTAATCTTTGTATTAATATAAAAAATAAAATATATTAAATATTTTCAATTTGTATACCTTTTGTTTTAGGTTTCTATACATACTTAAATATAGTAGGTTAAACAAATTATTTTAAAACTCTTTATAGAATTATAGTTTATTGTCATATTAAAAAAAAATACATATAAAAACTGGAAATTTAGAACATTCACAGTGTGGGTTTCTCTAACTTGCTTCTTTATACAGTTATTAGTAAATCGAAAAATGGGCACATCATAAATATTTTCCTGATCACATTTAAAATCAAAATATTAGTAAGTACACATGTAACAATTGATCAAATCTTTTGGTAAAAAAGTGGTTCTAGAAAAAATTTAAAATGTTATGGTATCACCATAAAATATTATATATTTATTACCACCTTATATTTAGTTATTATATATTATATATATATATATATATATATATATGTATTTATATATTTCAATAATATAATCATGACAACTTCATTTGTAAATATATTTTCAGTAATTTTCCTTAAGAGAACTACAAGGAAAATCTAAAAATGTCCTCCTAAAAGTATCATCTATACAAAATATGTATCGAGGTGGGTTGTACTCAAAATTTAGGTGTCGAACCGAACTACCTATATGAAGTATAAAATCGAACTATATTTTTATGTTGAACACAAACGAGTAGCACCCTGAAGAAATATTGTGTGCCACGACAGATTTAATGCCAAAGAAATACTTCCATGAAAACATTATTAAGCAGAAAAAAATATGTCTTTAGTTTAGTGCCGAACCCTTTGAACAAGTTGGATTCAATTTTTAAATTTCAAAGTGTTCGACCCATCTCTAAAAATTTATTATCAAAAAATCTTTTTACTCCTTTTACTAGAAAAATAAATCGTTCTACCCAAAACATGCCAAGTGGATTTTGTCCTGGATTAAACATCAAAAATGTAATTTATTATAGGCACATATTATATGAGCAGCTATTATTTTATATTCATAAAGTATAATATTAATAAGTAACAAACCAATGACGTTGCAGTGATCACATCGTACATAGGTATACATCCATCCATTAGTGCGAGTCCTGCAGCTGTGATTGCAGTTGCCAACACTGATCCATCATTTTCTAATACTAAAACATTAACTTGAATTTCAAAATTTGCAAACTCGCCCTATAAAATAGTAATATTTAATTAAAATTACACCTGAATACACCGTATTATTATTATTATTACATAATATATTAAATTACTGTAAAAATAAAATGAAATTGGTACAATTATTATTATTTATTTATTTATATATTTATTATATTATATACCAGGGGTGGCCAGCGAGAACACTCGCAGACCGCAAAATATTTTTAAGTCAAGAGTAGAAAAAAAAACATGCAACAAATACGTTAAAATTTTTGTAAAAAAAATACCTATTTAAATATTACAGATAAAATTAAAAACCCTATATATTTTTCATTAATTGTAAAAACTAAAATTATAATTTAATAATTATTACATTTTCAAATAGGTACATATTATTAGGTTTATATTAATATTTATTTATTTGTTTTATTAGTCAAAATGTTTTGCATCATAGTGGTGTAATTTGAGATTTTTTCCTGGTATGGGAGTTTTTAGGCCAATTTTAACTTTTTACTGACCGTTTTTAAAAAATATATATACATATATTACATATACATAGGTACTATATTAAATATGTATTTTAAAATTATATTCATATCATATATGAATACATAATACAAGTTAATTATGACGGTGTATTGGACCTTTAATGGAAGGAAATTATTAACACATTTAAGTTAGTGATACCATCATACACCTTATCCACCCCCCCTCTCACAAAAGACACCACAAACATCGGATAGGTTTTGTGGGAAAAAAATTTATCGATGATACCGAAATTACTTCTTATTATTATTAAACAAACTATAATTAAGAACAGCTATGCTTAGAATGAAAAATCTATAAATTGAAATACTATTTTCTTTATTTTAATTTGAAATGGCTAAAAAGCTAATGGTTTTTTTGTACAATGATTTTTTTTTTCTATGAGCAACTTTTCAATACCTGAAGTGTATACACATAAAAGTTTAATAACAATTTATATTGTAACAATACGATAAGTAATCATCAAACTTAGGTAAAAATGTATTTATAATACTTATATATTAATATTGTTATTAAATAAATTGGACTTTATTGCTAGATTGTGTTAAAGTTTGAGCGAATTCAGATTATAGTTTCTAGGATAAGTTTAAAATAAATTAGAAAATTATATTATCAATGTAACAACCCGGTTCTAAACACCGGTTAGTGTAGTAGGAAATAGCGAGGTAACTGCTCTTTAACTGGATAAGATTAGATATCAACAACCCCTTTTACAGTAGTCAGAGATAAACAAGCGAAGGTAGCGTATTATTAATTTTATATGTTATAAAATAATTATCAAGCAATATTATAATGTAAATAAACAGGAAAATCTAAATATACTTTATAATCTTGCGAAAAGTGAAACAATCTTAAAAACTATTTCATTACTCACTCTACAAATAGCAGGTTCCAATGCTCTGCGTAACTCGTTTGATAACTGTCTTTCTTCAGAATCTCTTGTATAATTACGACGCTGTCGACATGAAAATGTGGCAAATTTAAATTCACACTGAAGTTCGCCTGTTTTAGCATATTCTACTTTGTTTGGAACTTCTTTTGGGTCAAATACAGAACACACTAATTTTGTACGACCACATTCTACATAAGCTGATCCTTTAGCCTGTGTAACGATACCAGTCTTGATGCCTTAATAAAAATTCGATTAAAAATCTTATTGTATATTATGTTTAAAATCTTACATAAATTTCGATGTGTTAAAATATCTCTGCCGTCGCATCGTACATCCTTCGTTAACGCCGTGGAAATTTCTTTTAGTTTATCATTGTTCTTCTCAATTAAATACTGTTGATATGGTATGGTCCCCTCGGGTCCTTGAACTCGATATACATTCGTAGGCATTTTGTCCGTATACGAATTTATAGTTAGGTAATAAGTATTACAAAAATAAAATTAAAATTAAAAAATACCGTCTTTATTCCGCATGGGTATGCGGCATGCGCTAAAGACCTATAGATAAGAATAGTTTGTATTTATTTGATAACATGTTATCAATTTATCACTACGAAACCTAGTTTATGATACGAGCGTCTAGAGACAGCGCCTCTTATCTTAAATTATTTTTTATCAGTTATCAACTTACCAGTATCGTACAGTGCTACTATTATTTTATATGAATTTGACTTATAGAATTGGTTAAAAACAAAATTCAAATATAGTATTCATTATTCATAACATAATTTACTTGTTTAATATGCTATTTACCTTATATGTCTGGTAAAGTTGTATGCTACTCACCAATAAGTCGTTACGTAC
>JAIPRL010004014.1:0-41771 GCA_025469235.1 Pemphigus obesinymphae | reverse complement strand
CCTTATATCAACGTCCATTTTTATTGTAATTATTCTTGTTTCTTCAAAAATGTTTTTAAATTCCATTTTTGAATTTTGTCTTATTGTATTTAACACATTTTTAACATTGTTGATCATTTTTATGGATTGTGTATAGTCAATATTACTACTCTGTAACTGTGTTATGGCTAAAAATTTCGTTAATATTTTTAAGGAAATCAAAAATTCAAATTTACAAATAGCTACAGATGGAGATTGTTCATTGCTTCCTGTATGGTTGCTAATGTTTAATTCGTCTAATACAGAAATATTTGAAGAACAATATTTCAACAATAAAAATTCATCACCAACCAATATAAGAGGACTTATGGAAGATATCCAAATTTTCAAAGCAGTTTATCATACTGCTTTGAAAATTTGGGTATCTTTGATAAGTTCTCTTATATTGGTTGGTGATGAAGATAGTGATGCATTTACCAATGAAAAAATCACTGCAACTGATCTTAGGTCTCAATTATCATTTGTACCTATATAAATAGAAGCAGATAATATTACACAAAAACGTATAAGAGATGACACAGATAATTTATTGGTAAGAAAGTGTTCACTTTGTACTACTGGTAAAACATAACTTAATTAATTTTTAAAAAAATATTATAAACTGAAATTTAAGCATTTAAAATGTGGTTATCTTTTTTAGACTCTCTGCCATCCGAAACTGATGCTCATTATATAGATTGTAGGTATGTTATTTCATAACTTTTTTTGGGTCGTCAAAACTCAATTCAGACCTATCCACAAATATTTTTAGGTACATTACTGCCTATATATTCAATGCTTAAACTGGAATATAATGAAGATTTTATAATACACTATATATCTACCTAAAAATTAATATTGATTTTTTTTAGTAAATAATAAATAATATTATATAATTCATTAATAATATTTTTTTTACCCTTTATTTATTTTATTCATAACGATTAACGACCAATATTATATAATGTAATGTAATATGTTTTGTGGAACCCTAAATTCCCTAAAATTTCTATTATCAAAATGTATACTAGGTACCTACTTATCCATATAAAATATAAGTATATATTATTATGTTATTAGGAATGCTATACGAGTAGTTCAAATAGGTTAACTTATAATTTGAAAAGTATTTATCTGGATAGGTACTTTTTCACTTCAACATTTTTATATTTTTGCTCAAACTCTGTGACTACGTAGGTACTAATTTATAAAATATAATTTAAATTGTTCAATATTATATGGTAAAATTTTTATTTGTTTAAAACTCATTGGTTTTAAATTCTCATATTGCCTAACAATAAGAAAACAATCATTGTAATATATAGTATATTAACATCCTAAAACACATATCTGTAATTGTAAGGAATACAATAATTCAAGCACAGTATGTTGTATTTTTATAGGTTTTAATACTATAATGTCTTTATAAATGTTTTGAAAAACGGTTGAAATTCAATGTTACCTATTATTAAAAATATGGTACCCATCTAGAATTAAAATTCCACAGACAAAGATGTTAATTAAATATTCAGTAATGTCATCGTTGAAATAAGTTCAAATTCATTTTTTTTATATACTTACATATTATTTAACTTAATGACAGTACAGTTCAATTATTATAATACCTATACATTATACAAATATTTTTATCTATATAAATACCCGTTGGTTGTTATTTCTAATATTGCTAATAATAAGAAAACAATCATTGTAATTTAGAAATAACGTTTTTAAATTATCCAATACTATATCTATATCTATAGAACAGAGTTACATTTAATTTGTACATATCACTCTTATATATAAGTACTTTCTAATTAAGTGGCAAAATAATAAAATTTTTAAGCTTTGTAACAAATAATAAATAACAATACAAATTAAAACCTAATTAAATAATAACTCAATTTAAATACATAGTACTGTAACATGTCCAATTACATTTTCTGTAAAATAGATGAAATTCACCTATACCTACTTATTGTAAAAATGTGTAGTACCTATTAAAAATTAAAATTTTACAGATAAAAATGCTTGTAAAATATTCAGTTATGTTGTTATTTGACTTAAATCTAATTGATTTATGTTTTCTACTTTTTATATACCTACTCATATATTGAAATTTATTTTTCAATTAAATAACAAAAAATAGTACCTATATGAGAAAATAATTATATTTTGAACACCAGCATACCTACAAATCAATAAACATAATATTATAATAAATGTAACTACTAATCAAACGTTTTATAAATAATTTTTCGTATTGAGTAAATACTTCAAAGATCAAAAAACATTCTATGACTACAATCAAACTTTTGGTATTAATGAATATGTGTTTAATATTGATAATATTTATAAAATACATAAAATATATACAAAATTATTATTACTTTAAATACTAATCAAATACTATTAGTTACAAATACCAAAGAAAATATTAATTCAAATTTCACAAACAAAAATTATTATAACATATTCAGTAGAATCATTGTTTTAGTTTTTAATACAAATGACAACGAAAAAATTGTATATAACTACAAATAAAATAACATGTAGTCTTCAAAATTTTTGGTATCAAAAAAAAAAAATCATAAAATAAACATAATAAATTACAATAACATTACCAATTGGCTCTACAACAATTAATATTTTATAAATTAACATAATTAATAAAATAAATACAGTATTAGTAACATTATTTTTAATATAGTTAGATTATACTTAAAAGTCTACCATTACAGATGCATATAAAATTAGTTATATACACTTGCACACAAAATTAATTCTCTTAAACGATGGTACTACAATTTATTCCATATTCGTTTTCTATACACTACACAAAGTCTGAAACACAGAAATACATAAATATTATATATTATACTAAATAATATAAATTTTATCTTATAAATTGTTGATGGTTTAAATGTCTTGGTTTATTTTTTATTATATCATTCATAACTGTCTTTAAATATTCTTATATACTGATATCTCAGTATTAAAATGTTTTATTATTTTATTTTATTTTTCATAAAATATTATTTTAATTAAAATGTAATATATAATTTAATATTTTATAAAATAATATTATATTAAAATAAAATGTTTTAAAAAAGATTGCCTTTAAAAAATATAAACTTAGTTGATATGTAATACTAATATTATGTGCACTACTAATTAGGCCTACACAATACTGTTATCTATCTATCTAAGTACCTAGATACAACCAATTCTATTTAATACACGGTAATTTATTTATTTAAAATACAGTAGTAGGTACTATATACAATAGGAAGTTAGATGATCGACCAAATTCAAATTTGTATAATATTAATTAGGTAATACATTCATAGTAACTTATCAATATGATAGCATAACTTAACTATAATAAAAATAACTTAATGTTTTACATAATGCTTCTATATCAAATGATCATACAAGATCCATACCTACACGTTTAAACATAATTATATATTATGTTATATATATATATAAATAAATACATACCAATTACTTTCACACAATTTCATTCTTATCACTATATAGACTGACAATTTATTCTCTGCCACATTTATTATTTCCTTAATACACAAAAAATCAATTTTAATTTAAACTTATAATTTATAGAATCCATTCTTAGCACATAACTAGGTATCTTAAAAAGAAATGTCAATATTGTTTTTTTTCGACACAATATACTTATGGCATAAATAGCAGAAGTATATTCACTATTACTCGCGACAGTACCTACATTTTGTGGATAACAAACTGCAAAATTATTTTTAAATTAACATTAAAAGATTACTTAATATACTTACTAATATTATAACTGTAATATGGTAAACAAAATTTCAGGTATAATTTAATAACTCAATTTTAATACCACACAGCATACACCTACTGGAATTTTAATTTCACACAATAAATAGTAAAAATAAAATATATAAAAAAAATGATAAAAATATTATAAAATTAATAATATCGACAAATCTTCCTAATAACCAGGGTTCGGATTTTATAGCATTTGCTACTTATTATAGGATAGAGATTAAAATAGCAGAGTGGGTTATAAATTTGTTTTATGCACCAGGAACTCTAAATATGAAATTTTATTTTGCTATTTTTTGCATATTTGAAGAATTTTAGAATTTTAGTGCTATTTTTGAATTTTTGGTGCTATTTTTTGCTAATATTCTTAATTCAACGCTTTATTTTATATTTTTCATAAATCTCGTTTATATTGAATGACAATTAGTATTCATTTGTGTGAATAAATAAGAAAAATTCCCACATTTAATTAATAAATAATAATTACTTGAATTTTATTATTATTTACTCAGATAATTTTGAATAGTTGCGTACAAACGATGTCATCTTTCAAGGTATCAAGTTAATCAGTACATACAAACTTTTTTAAACTGTTAACAGAGATTTAAGTCTTTTTTATAAATTTATGATTTAATAAAGTTATATGATGAATTTAATACAATTTTGATTTGTATTTATTTGTATTTGTTGCTATTTTTTATGTTTTTAGGGTATATTTATAGAGCATATTTTACGGTTTTTTTGGTCATATTATAGCGCATATTTTAGGATTTTTGGTGCTATAAAATCCGAACCCTGCTAATAACCAAATTAACAATCGTAATTACACACTGGCAACAACGGACGTGCATAATGATGATATAGAAATCTAAAATAAATAATTGTATTAATTTGAAATGGACAACATTTACTAATATATTTTGGAATGTACAGTATAGTGTCAAAAAATATATAATTAATAATATTAAAAGCATTGGTCATAATATACATATTATATGTGTACTCTATATTTAAGAGTGGAAAATGGATACAAAAATTAAAATTACAGACTGGGCCTGGTATCCTGGCTAGTACTGTATTACTTATAAATTGTTATTTCCAGTGAAAAGGACAGCAGCTCGAATTTTATAACTTTTCAGGAGAACCAACCAGTTTTAAATATAAATTCTAAATTTGTTTATATTTTTTTTTTAATAATTGTTTATTTTGAGAAGTTTGTGTAAAAATAAACAATTAATTTTAATTTTATCTTTATTTTTTATATTATTTATTGAATAACTTCACTTTTTAAAAACAGTAACTCAATACTTACGTCTTTTTTCTAAAGGATATTACTTTTTCACAAAGCAGTAAATCGAGAAAAATATTTTTTCCAGGGAAAAATTGTATTCCTAAAGTGTTAATGAAAGATTTTATTTCAATTTTAATATTTGAACGAAAAAAATACGATCAAGTCAATTTAAGTAAAAATATACTTCACTAAAGTTACTGCTTTTTTTTGTCAGAAATACTGTTTTGGTATTTGTATAACTATTATTAGAACCTGTTTGGTGAAATGAAGATATTACCGTTTTCGATAGGCTTATTTGTGTATGGAATAATAGATAAAATGATAAAAATTCAGTTACGGTTTTCTTCGCTGGTGGTGTTAAAATAAATATATACCTATATATAAATCGTAGTGATGGAATTTTTCGTTCCTTTTCTGAAATCATTACTATCAGTACAAGTAGGTACATTTATGACACAATTTTAAATGCTTCGTTAGATACTTCAGTACATATTGTACCGACGTGTTATAATGTTGTTATTAATTAGAGAACCTATCTTGCCTGTCGTCATCATAGAGTCCCTATGGTTGTCACTATCATGTGTACATGTGTATTTGCCTAACTATTAATATGATAATAATATCTAGTTCTGTTAATACATTTGTTTGTTTTTCTTATTGAATTATTACATATAAATATATTAATGCCATAAATTTTATCAGATTATAAGAATTATGAATAAATATTAGGATAATATCCACTTAAAAATATAATTTACTTTACTGTTTAGTTGTTGAGAATATTTATCTACTATATGTGTGCGTTTTGTAGTGCGGTATTTTTATTTTTATTTTTTTTGGTATTCGTTTAAAAAAAAACAATTTTAAAATGTTATGCTCAGTTTATATTTGTTCTAAATCTCATGAAAATAAAATTTAAATTGGTCCAGAAAAAAGACATTTTTTTTACATTTCCCACAAGAGGGAAGTCACCTAAACAATTTCAGAAATGGGTCGATATTATACTAATTATACCTATAGGCTATAGGTATTAAAATTATAATGTTGGAAAGTTAATAGTTAAAAAAATTACTTCAATGATATTTATTTAGATATCTGATATTGCACAGTACCTACATATTTCGTACTATATTCTACAAAACATATTATAGATATTAAACTTGATTTTAGAAAATATAATAGTACCTATAATTTATTATTATATAAATATCATTCGGGTATACCTTATAGCAACACAATAACAAAAATCTAAAAATTAAAATTCATATTTTATTTCAAATATATTTTTTGTATATAACTTAAATTTGAAAATTTAATATAACAGATACTATAAGCAGTAAGCACATAAAAGTTGCGAGTCGTAATTTACATGCTATAATATAGAGAACATTCGGTAGAGGCGAAATATGATGTCACGCGTATATTTAAAATGCGTGTAAACAGCTAAATAATAATTCTCCAATACATTTTTTAATGGTACCTTTATTTTAATCTCATTCAATATTACAATAACAACTGAATTCATATTTTTGAGTTATATAATAGTTCTTTAACAGGCACGACAGTAAGATCATTTTTGTAGAGGAGCGGTTTAAGGCAAGCATATTTTTTCCAGGGGCAACTAATTTCCATACTCTATATTTAGTGATAGAGAAAAATTCCTAAGAAAGGGAATTGACTACCCAGAACTTTCTATCTTTCGGCCACTAATGCTTCTAATTAAATATATTAATATATCATATTATTATGATTGGTTATTTGAGTCATAATTTAAGGTATTATCAAACTTTTATTCTACTGTTCTCAGTATACCACTGCCTATAACCAAACTTTTATCATATAAAATAATATATGTTTTATAAAGGTTAATTAAGATTATATATATTATATTATAATTTTTAAGTTAATTAAATTTAATAAGTAAAACTGTAATTAGCTAAAAAATTAATACAAAGGCGTCTATCTAATTAATATACATAGATATCTGTGGTTTATAACCACTGACACGGCATGCCTCACCCTAGACGCATTATACGCATAATTCACTATAGTTTGCATTGTTTGTTGTTATTTTACTTTGTTGAAATTAATAAAATAAATTTAAAAAACGTTCAAAAACTCCATAGCTACGAGGAGTTTATGATGGTTTGATGTTCTGTGATGATAGTTTATTATTTATAATAATATGATATGAAACGGCGGTAAATTTGAATCAGCCAATCAGTAGTTATCAAGATAAATGTAAGTGCATTTCTCTGGCATTCCCACCTCCAAATTTTGAAACCAAACCCCAGGCTTTCGTTTTTACTGATTTAAACCTCAATTTGGTTGTTTGTGCTGCATTTCCTTAATAAATTTGAATCAGCCAATCAGTAATAAACAAGATAATTATATATACATATAGGTGCATTTTCTTTAGTACTCCCACCTAGGAATTTATTATTTTCAGGTATGCTATTTGTTTGTGCTACATTGTCCTGTATGAAAATAACATTACTTCTTTGTAGACATTATATATTTTAATAATATTTGAATACAAATGTTTATAAAAATCAAAATTAACATAAACGTGAAATGTATTCACAATTTTATATCACAAATACTGAAGTTATTGATAACCCTTGATAAGGGGAAAAAATAAAATATTGATTTATACCATGAAAGAAATCGTAATTAATTTTTTTCCCCAAAATGTTTGAAATTTCAATCTGTTGGTTAGTATAAGTTTCATAAGTTACTACGGAGAGTTAACGTCTTATTTGACCTGGCGTATGCATATACATTCACCAATTACGAGTCTAGTATTCTCCTGACGTTTATTGTATATATATTATATATAATATGTCAATAGCACTGAAGTTTGAAAGTTTAATACAAGTTTTAACAAATGAATTAACTTAATATACTAAATATCTCAAATCATTGTTAGCAACACAAAATAGCTGTTTAAAATAATATTAGTATTTCCATAAATTAACGGTATAAAACTAGTTCAATTTTAATTTTCAAAACTGTTCTTTATGATTTCTTCTGTATTTTCCCTAGATGAATTTTTTTTAAAATTTTTTTAATAAATGATAGCCGATGAAAATAAGATTTGTATTATTAATTTTAAGTCTTCATAAATAGCTGTATATTAATTTATTTTCAATTTCATCTAGTGAAAAAACAGTTTACTTACGGGTCTTTAATTTTGCTTAGTTTGTCTAAACTTCTTCAGAAAGCCTCGTTTATGGAAATTTGTTTATGGAAAATGTTTATTACAAATAAAGTATAATAAAATAATTAAAAGGCATGCAAAATGCGCATGTGTTTATACAACAGTAAAATATAGTACTGACACAGGACTATTTTATACTACTATTAAAATATTTTTAGATACTTATATATTTTTCAATTTTTCAATTTTAATTTTTCAAGTAATTTCATAAAAATTGCCTATTTCCGCGAACTACTCAAAAAATGAGCGTGTTACTTCTTCTTAATAATTGACATAATTAATTTTAATGAATTTAATAAAGAAATTATTTTACCTAATAAACATTTAGATTTAAAATTATTTATTTATTTTTCGAAATATTCATTGGGTTATTCCCCGTTTTGTATACTATCCTATTTCAGCTAGCCATTTTGTGTTTCTAGCAATAATTTAAGATATTTTTAATATATTTGTAACTGTAGACTTGGGTAGTATTTCGAATACAGTATTAAGTAATAATTATATATTATGTCTAGATATATAATATTAAAAAAATGTAATCAACTGCAAAATAATAAAGTAAACTGAAGCTGTCTTATAAAACTATAGTCTTACGCAATAAAAAGCAGCCGTATAGTCATAGAAAAAAATATTTCGTGATATTATTTCGCATAAAACTGATAACTGATGAAATATCCATTGAATTGATAATTTATATTCATAAATTATCATTATTATTGAAACTGAGAACAGATGGCCTGCCACTGTGGGTTAATCCAGACACAATACGACTGGTGCATTTGGTTAACATTGTTACTGGTTAATATTGGCCACTGGTAAGTGATAATATATGACGAATATTGCCTTTCTAGTTTACCTATACATGATTGGTGCATATATCACATAAGCGTAATTAGCGGGGTGGCTAGGAGGATAAATCCTCAAAATGGTTTGCATCTAATATAGTTTATATAGTGTAGCCTGATATGCAGAGCCATATAACAACGGTAAAAGTAGCAATGAACTTTTATTTATCTTTTTGCTCATTTTCTCCTATTCAAAGCTCAGAGCCTTACAAAAACCTAAATTTTCATCATAGATGACCCCCAAAATTCAAAACTGAATTTGCATAAAAAAGATTCCCATGGCCATAATTTGGCAGTGACCCGTCCAAATTTGAAGACTAGTGATCTGCGCCATTCCAACCCTATGTAGATAATATTATAAATATATTATATTTCAAACAGTCAAAATTCGAAATAGGTTTCGGTCAACGAGAAATGGTTTGAAATGATCATTGAATTATTTTAATTAAATTATAATTCTTAATATGTCTTTTATTTAAATTATATTTTCATATTTATCTTAAATTGAATTATAATTTGGAATCACATTTTATAGTTTTCAATTCAGAAAAAATAATAATTGAACATATTACACATAATTAATAAATATTTATACTAGTATGTTCGATACATGTATGAGGACACCACACATGCGATTATTAAGGGGTTGTATAGGCAAATTTCATGAAATTTAAAAAAAAATACAAATCTAATTATTTAAAATTATTTAAGATTTAAATTAATTTATTTAAGTATATTTTAAAAGTAATTTATAAATAAGTCTGTGTCTCTACTACTTTTTACTTTTGTGTGATCATGATATTTAATAACAAAACCTGTTATAAAAAATTAACAATATAAAAATCTCAAATAAAAAATAAAAGTATTAAATATTCAATAAATATATTTTGATGGACCAAATTCATGTAATAAATTTTTGAGGATAGATTTCTATAAACAATTTTAGTCATTTCTTCGTATAAATCATTGTCACAAATCAAAATTGACCGAGCAATTTAAAGCTGCTTGAAATTTTAAAATAATAAGTATTTTTAATTTTAAAACGGTCGGAACTCAGTCAACTTTGAGTTTAGAAAACAAAAAATTGATAAAAAAAAATATTACAAAAATTTTAACTTTTCGAAATCTGATGTCACAAAATGCATTTTAAAACCACCCTAATGTATTTTTTTTTTTTCAGTATTCTTTGACTCTTTCCGAAATCTCATGTTAATCCGAGGCCACTGGACAGAAATATTTAGTGTTAAATATTAACTAAAATAAACTATCACACAATATGGGTAATAAATAAATACTGATCTTTTTCAATCATGATAATTATTTAAAATTATTTTTTACCATTATTAAACAAAACAATATTCAATGTTTAGTTCCACTCATATTTAAATCATATCTTTTAAATCCAATTCAAATAAAATAAAATAAATCTTGTAAAAGATGTATATAAAAATACAGTGTTTTTAAATTTAATAATAAAAAATGTAAAAGAATAGATATTTTATTACGCATACTACTAAACGAGTATATAATTCATTTATAAGTCAAATCGTTATACAGCAAATCAATTGAAAAAAATATAATATGAAAATGTATTCTTAAGAGTATGTCAATAGGTGGCCATTTTTAAAGAAAAATGAAAATCTAACAATTGAAAAATCTTCATATGCATTCTAAGAATATATAATAATTGGTCCCATTACTATATCATTTTTATTGTGGTTGATTTTTTATGAATTTACAACATTTTATTGAAAATATTACTTTCGTATTTCTTATTTATAACAACTTATAATCATCATAGAACGATAAAATAAAAATAAATTATTAAAAACAATATTATATAGTGTCCTATATAGCCATTTTGTAATGTACATTTAAAAATGTTTTATTGATTATTAAAAAACCTAACTTTTTTGATTATTTTTTTTAAAATAAATATCACATAAAAAATTCAAGTATTGAAAAAAGGTTACTAGACTAATGTTATTACCTATAATTTATTCTTGTTTCATATTTCTGAGATATTTAGTAAGTTAGTTGTTAAAATTGAGAAATGATAACATGAGTTTCTCATTGAAAAATGTTTGCGCTGACAATAAAATATGCAATAATACAATATATTACAATAATTCAATATAAAGTACATAAATGTAATATTAATTTAATAATAAAGTAAAAATACTAAGTTAAAATAAAATATAAAGGATATAAAGTAAAAATATAAATATAAATTTTCCTGAATATGGAAGGGCTACTTTGACCCGGGTCCCATAACCTGCATATCTATTTATACTTGTATTAATAAACGAACGAAAAACCACACACGACTCAGCTGAAAAATATAAAAAAAATAGAAGGCTACAACAAACGTAAATAGACGGCCTCTCTGACCAGGGTCCCATGAATTAAGGGGGCTCGGTGCTGGTAATATTTTATATGGGAAATTCCGCTTTATGGGAAAAACAATCACGGCTTGTAAAATAAAATGATTTGAACTTTTTTCATCTTGACTCAAAAGGCACTAATAACTACAAGTCATGTTTAACTTCGATTTATTAAATATGTTCTACACAGAATTGAATATAAATTATTTAAAATAAAAGATAATTTATTTAGATGATTAATTTATTCGTTATTCGTTCAAAAATACATTTTTATTCGCGAATAATTTATTTGTTATTTACGTTAAAATTTAATTCGGGAATAATTTTTTCGTTCGATTGAATTTAAACAAGACGTTTGGCTTTTTATAAAATTTTTTTGAATCACCGTAGAACATTCAATAACAACCAGAAAAGATTCGAACCGATGGCAAAATGTGTTGTATACTGTGATATATAACATATTAAAAATCACTTTTTTGGGGTAATCCAAATCCGAATTATTTTGAATTGCTCATAACTCGAGGGGAAGTGGATCAAACATTTCTCGGTTTTGGCTGCCCTCCATTTTGCTTAAAGCCCCTATCCGTAAGTGCTCTTAAGGGATGCAGGGGAGGGACATTGCTTCTCTGGGGAATACCCAAAAATTTTCCCCCTTTCGTAAGACCTATTATTGTATTATATTCTTACTTTATATATATAGTGTATTACTATATATATATAGTATATGTAGGAAGAAAATATTATTTTATACATTTAGTAAGAATATCAAAAAATATATATTATCAAATATAATAATTATCATAATTACTAAAAGTGATTTTTAGTATGTTATATATCACAGTGTACAACATATTTTGTTAACGGCCTGGGTCCGTTCTGGCTGTTATTGAATGCGCTACGGCGATTCAAAAAAATTTTAAATCTGAAAAACGTATTTAAATTCAATCGAACGAAAAAATTATTCGCAAATGAAATTTTATTCGTGACGTACGATAGTTATCCATGAATAAAAATTATTTGTTAACGAATAATGAATAAATAATTCACGAATAAAAATTTATTCGTGACGTCACGAATACAATTTTTTTAGAATAATGCCCAACAACTCTGGTTTTACATGATCGTAATGTTTGTTTAAGAAACCAACATTTTCGTGTTTACTTTTACACTATTCTATAACTAAATTTTCAAATCACAAAAATAAGTTAAAATCCTAACTTTAAAAATTTCTACTCTTCCAAATGAAAAAGAAAAAATTATCTAACCCTAATAATTCTATGAGGCGTTTTTCCAGTAAGTTATTTTTCATTACTCGTCACAATAGTGTGACTTCATTTTTTTTTCTGTGCGGCGTTGTTGACATGTGAATGTGAAATTTTCTTGTTAAATTATTTTCCAGTTTCTTATAACTACGGCGATGTACTTATTTTTTGTTATCCATGCACTGTTGTCCTAAATGATTGTGCTAAGTATATATAAATGTACTTATTTTTATCATCTTCAAATTTTAAATAATTTATTGACTTTTATTAATAAAAACTACTACACTTTATCAATAATTAAGTATAATAACCCATATGTTATCTAGTATTTATATACCTATTCGATAAGAATTTATTTATAGGTACCTACTTACATTTAAGACAACATTTTTCTTAATTTTACATATATAAATAAATGGTAAATGAGTATTTAAAGTATCTTTATATATATGTACCTATAATACATTTGTTTTATTTAAGTAAAGAAATTATTTATCGATGAAATTATATGCTCCTAATATTATGGCCATAAATAGTTGCAATATTTTAATGTTAAATTAATAATTAACCATTTCACTTACTTTAATTAGTATATTTATAGATTTTTTTTTAATCCTTTATAAAATCATTCGAAAGCAAAACACTGAGACATAACAATGAACATTAGTATTTTTTATGAACCTCCTAATAAATAACCCCGGAAAAAATTACTATGTATTTGTATTATTTTATTAATATTTAATTTATTTAACTATATATATATATGTGTGTGTATATATATAAATTACTAAATGGTAATTAGTTTACTAATATTAGATGATATAGAAGATATAGTTATATCATCTATGGAAGTTTTCTAAACTTGTGTAGTAGAAATCTTAGTAAATAATATTTGGGGTTATTTTTTCGTGTTACCATTTATTATATGCAAATAATTATTATGCTAATAAAAATCTGATAATATTTACAAAGTTTTGTCTGAGCTATTTTGTTAATATTATATTTTTTTATGAGCAGTTTAAAATTATTGAATTATTATATCAATATATATCTGGTGAATTTTATAGCCAGTAAAATTGATATTAAAACGACGGAGTCAATAAAAGCATAAAATTATATCTACCTTGCTGGCATGGCGTACCTACTTATATATAACATTGTAAAAATTAAGTTTTAAATTACGTTATTTTAACCGATACTTCATATTTTATCAGATAATTTAATAATGTAAAAAGTATAGTATCTATTGAGTATTTTATTAGGGAGCGTTTAAGTATTAAGTAAGCGTCTAAGGGGGAGGGGGGGGTTGTTGTATGCTGACATTTGCTGACAAGGGGGATGGGGGGAGGTTAGCACCATGCTGACGTCAGCAGTAATAAAAAAATTCAAAATATGTAACAAAATTTTTCATTTATTTTTAATTAATAATAAAATTCGGAAAAAAAAAATTAACTATGCACCTATATATAGATAGGTACTCCACACAGAATGCAATGCTTAACTATAGCATGGTTCCGTGATGGAACCAGTTATTGGCACGTGAAATCCATTAAGATAAACTATAATCATCGTCGTCGATGAAGCGTGTAAGAACAATATTGATATCGGCATCGTTATCGGATGCATCGCCATATTTTTTTTTCTATTAAATAGAGGGGGGTTGTCGGATATATGCTGACGTAATTAGGTAGGGGGTTTGGCATTTTCTGATAAGAGGGAGGGGGATTTAAAAAAGACAAAAATGTGCTGACGTAATACATGTCCCCTTAGTATGAATAAAAACGAAAACGTAAAAAAAAATATAATAAAGTCTTTTATTCTTAACGTCAGAAATCGTAATAATAATGCAAAAATAAAATAATATACAGTTATCGGACGACGGCTGTACACAATCCCCACCTCTTGTTATTTGATACTAAATGTATATAATGCCTACTAAAATGCTAAATAATATGCAACATCTCTTTTCATAAAAACTTTTTAAATAATAATACTATTATATTAATGATAATAATCTTAAATGTAATACATAATTGCTGTGTTAGTAATTAATATGCTTATAGCTAAGTGTTATTGTTTATTTTAATTTTACATTATTTGTAGTCTGCCGGGGAATATCGATGAGGCGGTCTCCTAGATCTAATTGATCTGAGAGTTTTGTCATTGATCAAAGGATTGGAATCTAGGTCCGAAATTTTTGGGCATTTTTCGAGCTTACATTTATATTAATAGCAGGGATCAGAGAATCTGTATCACTTATAGGTGTCGATTTATCTACTAATAATTGATCAATGTAAAATCTATTGAAATAGTTGTATATATTAATATACTATGTTTAGTTCAGTATAATAACTAGTTACATATCATACAAAATTGTAATAGATACAGTGATAAAGAAAATTTTAATTTATTGTTTTGTTTCAATTTTTTTTTTATAATTCCTATTATTAAATTTGTTTAATTAAAAGTTATTTATTACCTATTGAATTAATGGTTACTAATTTATATTATTAATAATTATTTATTAAAATACTAACTTAGGTAAGTGAAATGGTTGGTTATTGATTTGACATTAAAATAATACAAATAATTATAGTATTAGAAGATAATATAAAAAAAAGCACTTCGCTCCTCAGGTGTCAGCAGTCGGGTGAATACACTTTGCTACTGGCCAGGATATTCTTGGTGGATGTATTGCATCAGTGGTGTAGTGGAGGGTATACGCGGGTATACGGCGTATACCCATAACGCTGAAATTCTAATATGCGTATAGGGAAGAAAATAAAACAAGTACGTGGGTATACGATCGTATCCCCTAATAAAACATTACTTTATTCAAATAAATACCTAATCAGTAATCATTTTACTGTATTTTTTTAAAACATTTGTTTGTGATTATAATTTATAAACACTAAATTTATTTTAATTAGAATACTGATGAGTATAGGAAAATAACTAAAGTAGTTTATAAAAGTATTAATATCCAGTCGTACCTAGGTTTTTAGGCTTAAAATCTACGATGTCACGAAATTAAAACAAGCGTTACGTTTTTTTCTTACACGGTTTGATACGTTTCGATATATAATAAAATTCAACCTTGAAATTCTAGTAAAGGCGAATTCATTATAGAGCTTTTAGCGCGGTTCCGATTAAACTGTTTTCTATTTTCACCAATTTTTTTTTTTTATCAATGTTCTAATTTTCTTGTCTAATTAATTAACGCTCTGTCACTTTACACGCTAAAATCTCCCGAATACCCCGATACAAGTAAACTCTATGAGACGTTAAATAATAAGAGAACACCACATCTTTTTAAAAAAATTAAGAAAAATTAAAAATTTTCAATATACAATAAAAGTAGGTATCTACCTAAATTTATAAATTATATTGCAAAATTTAAGCGTATACCTAAAACATTATTTACGACTACACCACTGTATTGCATTTGAAATATGATTCTACTAATACCGTCGGGGGTCACATGGCAGCTAACGTGTTGTGAATTGCCCTTACAAGGAGTTGTACACAAGCTATAATGTAATAATTAAATAATATATATACAAGCAATGGCATCTGTCCATAAAGAAATAACAGCAACATATAAAGATAGTTTTATAAAAAGTGCATTAATATTTCATTATTGTTTTAACACTATTGTAATTTATTTTGACGTTAAGTAGAATGTTATTTTCATAAATAATCAAAATCGCAAAATAACACCGATAATATTATGTATATTATATACTTTATAATATTGTATATTTATTTACTATCTTATATTAAATATGATATATCACTTTTCATATAATATACCATACTACTATTAGTATTATTATAAAAAAAATCTATAGTATTGAATATCAACAGTATGACGTAGATATTCACTGATATTAACTACTGCCACTGCATCTAAGTTATTATAGTAGATGACCAGAATATGCGTGGATCTTTAAAAATGTCATATTATAGTAACTAATTGTATTTTGACATATCTGTGGTTTTCGAACCACTTTTCTTAACAACTGATAACCGACCTTTGCTCTATGAGCTTACCATATTCATGCAGTGGACACGTACATAAACAGATATTATTTTATTTTTATTTTGAAAAAAATTATCAACTTTAAGTCAACTGTAGTTGTAGATCAACCTAATAAGTAGTAATGCGATCAGAAATCTGAAAACAGATTTCAATTTGTCATAAAACTTATTAGAGAACGTTTTTCCCGTTTTCTTTTTTTTGAAATTTTATTTTTATTGCCTATACGTTTTAAGCAATTAAATGTCTTAAATAGATTGCAAAGTGAAAAATGGTTAGCACTGAAAGGGTTAAATTGATTTACAACTCTACTTATTTATAATGTATATTGTAAATATACACATATATATATTACATTATACGAGTATGTATATTATATTTTATACAAATACAATATAGTACTATTTTTTTATAAAGAGCCCAATATTTTGTAGCTAGACGTTGTACATTCACGGTTATAAAAAATTGTTGATCTCCCATGTTCTTCTCTGAGTATTCAAGTCAATTTTTTAGAGCTGCCTCGATTGTATTATTACGGGGTAGTTTTTTGCTCCAAATATATATCCGTCCAACAAATAGTTTTTGGTGTGTCTAAATCGACCCATACTCTTAACTCAGGGTCTTAACGCATGTCCGTTCTCGCCCACCCATATTGTACACGCCTTGTAATCAGCTGAATTTTCGTCTCGCGCATAACTATGTCGAGAACGATTCGTACATTAGTCGGTCTACGGTCACACATATATCGCATTTTGTGTTTTTCTCGTGTAGTCATAAGTTCTGATACATATTATTCTAATAATTTGACCATTGTTTTTTTATTTTAGCTCTATACCGCAAGTACCTACCTGTATACTATATTACGAAAAAATATTTTGCTTATATTAATAATAAAATTATATTCAACTAGTACAATACCATGTCGTTGCCAAATAATATATACTATTTACTTCTTTTTCTTGCATTCACTGAACGATTGGCGTCTATGTCTGACCACGACTTTTCCGACACACAGAAGATGTCTGATATACAGAAGAAGGTGATCGACATACAGAAAGAATCGTCTGAAAAAATCATGAAAATACTCAATACCTCTTTAATTAACTACAGAGCTCTTGAAGAATTGTTAAATCAAACAGCCATTGCTTTTAAAAGACTAACCGTTGAAAATATCAGATTCGTAGTTTCGTCTGTTTCACCCCCATCAGGGAGTCAGTTAACAACGTCACTGAAACCAAAAATTTATTTGGAAAAAATCCAGCGCCCAAAGCATCACCAACGTCCAAAATCAGGACATAAAACCAATTCACAGAAGATAACAAGCAATACAGGTTCAATCACCCAGATATTGAATATGTCAGAAAAGAAGATCCAGGAAGCAGTTAATTCAAAACCTTGATTTCTAATAATGGGGCTTTAGGTACAGTAATGACAAATAGGTCAGTTTATATACTATTTATAGTTTCTCTTAAAAATACAATTTATTAAATTGTTTTTATTTTTTAATGTTTAACCAACTGATAAGAGAGAATGGTTTGTGTGGTCTCTCATTGGCTATAACTTATTGGAAATAAAATATAAATAATTTGCTTTTAGTAAAACATCTGTTCTGCCGCAAAAGGAAGGCTCAAATAAAGATGTAAATTACAATGTTTCTAAAAAAAAATGTATTTAATGCAAAAATAAATCATTTATAATCTATGTTATTTATCTTATAATATCTTTAATAATAAAAGTAGTTAAATAAATCAATTTCTTTCATTTTTTCGTTTTTATAAGTTGCCTATAAATATTGAATACAATTGAATATAAATAATACACTTGTTGATTATGATAATTTCTATCACTGATCGCAAATACTAAAGAACCCCTTCTTTTCGGTTAAAACCTGTAGAGTGTAGACAGTAAATAATCATTATTTTATAGGAATTATCTATACAAATATAACGATCAACTAATATTAATTATATATATATGTAGTTATAGTTATATATATATAGGATATTGGTTTTATATATTTACGAAGTTGTATATAATGAGTAGAGTAAAACAAATTAACTAAGTAACAAATCATTCCCATTCGAGTTCTCAAAATTCTGTGAAAATTTGCCTACAGTGTTTGAGTTACTTAAGTTTTCCAAGAAAGGTAAGATCCATTTTATATAAAACATTATTTCAATAAATACTTATTTGTATATTATAATTAGATGTTAAGGTACTTAATTTTTCTTATTCAAGAATTTTTTATAGTTTAAAGCTGACCATTTTTCTTTAATATTATAAATACAAAAAAGCTGTTTTATCAACTTAATATTTCTGTATTTAATTCAAAATAAATCTTTTTCTTCATATTTGTATTTTTATACACAAAAACCATAATTTTTGTACATTATCACCAACTTCATCAACATCATCTCTGATTTACTATCTTCTATAAACTCTTCTTATACATGTCATATCGTCGTTAATTTGATTAGACATTTTCAAAAAATAATAATAAAAATAGGTAGCTACTCCAACATATTAATTTCTGAAGAACGATAATAATAATAATACCCAGGCTATACCTTCTGGAAACCCATATAATATTATATACTATATATACCTACCTATATGGCTATATCACATAATTATAACAATTTGTATCGAAAAAAAAATAATAGTACCATCAACCGAAAATAAAATACCTACAGCATGTTGACACAAAACAGTTCAATGAAATCACAAACAATTGATAAGATTATTATTTCTTTAAAAAATATTTCCGTCACCTAGATATTTACAACCTATGATAACCACGAATTAAATAGCCATGCATTAAACATGCTGCTCCATGTGGAGCAAATTATGTAAATAACCAATCTGGGGTAGAAATTGTGATTTAAAATTTGGTGTTCGGACCGTATCCATTGGCCAGTGATATCAAAATGGTGTTTTGATGTCGAATAGTATCTAAATGGAATCCCGATAGAAATTGTATTTTAGAATTTGATGTTGGGACCGTTTCCTGCTATTATGGTGAACCAGTGGTGTTTAAATAGTGTTTAGCATCTAAAATAAGGACCAATGGTGTCAAGATGGTGTTTCAACATCATTAGACGTAATTTGGTCTAACTCCACAAACCTGAATATCTGGGTGGTTTTTTTGTGCATAATAATTTTTCAAGCATTTGTGATAATATAATATTAAAATAAATGATTACTCCTTATAATTAAGATGTATTATACGTATAGGTCTGGACAGACCTACAAGAAATTTATTGATAGGTACTAAAATCACTAATTATGACAGTACACACGCACAGTTAATATAAAAGTCTTATAATAGGTAACATATTTGTTTCATATAAATAGTGAAATCTGATTGAAAATTAAATATTAAATTTATTAAATGTGCCTACTAATAAATACATTTATTTGGTATCAATTAAAATTAAGTACATAATTAATACTTGCCTATACTTACATAAATTTAAAATTTATTATATTATTTGTTTTTGATTGTAAAAACACATTTTATTTCTATTGACAACTCAATGTTGAATAAGTATGATTTAGATAAAAATATTATACAAACATCTTATATCTACAATGTACCCAGTGGAGTAGCCAGGAATTTCGTATGGGGGAGGCTAAGATCACATATTACCTATGTAAATAATAAAAAATGTACTAAAATCTTAAAAGTGTTAAAAAATATATTGGTGTAATGTTATGTAACACAAAATATATTAATAATTACGAAATAATTTTAAAAGAAAATTATATATATATATACAAGTACCTATCTATATTATAAAAATGAATATATAACAAAATGAATATATATTATAAAAAATATAAAAAAAATATATGCCTAGAGTATTCGTAAAATATTTATAAAGGTATCAACTAGTTTCGATTATAAGTTATCATCAGGCTACAACCTGATACTATTAAGGACGCTACACATGCATTATTTTATCGTAAAATACTGTTTTTTGAGAAAAAATTGTTCTTGAGCTGTAATTATAATTAAGAAACTAAATTTTGACACAATATTATAATATTGACATAATATTTTAACAGTTTTGTTAAAAAATATCATGATTACACAAACAATAAAAAGTGGTACTAACACAGATTTATTTTAAAATTACTTTAAAATGTACATAAATATTTTTAAATTACAAGATTTTTATTCTTCTTAAAATTTCATACAAATTTCCTATACAGAACTCCTTAAAAATCGTATTTATAACGTCATCTTGTTAGATAATATGATGTATAGGTTAACCAGATGATGACATAGATAAAATTCTTTTTGCCTTTATAAACATTTTATGAATATTCTAGGTATATTTTCTTTTTATATATTTGTTATAATATATATTAATTTTTATTATATATATTATAAAGTATTGTTATTTTTATAATATATATTTTATTTTAACTATTAGGATCCCCAAACTGCTATAACTACAGTATCCGATACCCGAAGAACAGCATGTTATAACACAATTCAAATATTTTATACATTAACATCACGATAAATATATTTTATTTATTATAATTAATGGCAATCAGCTTTTTACAATAATACAAGATATGTATATATAAAGGTAATAATAACAATATCAAATAGTTTTTTAGCAATAAGATTTGAAGGGATTAAAAAAGTAGAATGTGTGCCTCCGTACTAAAAATTTTAAAATATGTTGACGTTTAGCATTATTTTTGGAAGTGGGGCATTTTTAAAGAAATTAATTTTAATATCAAGTACAAAAAAGGTATAGTATAATCTAGTGATGCAAAAAATGTAGAAGTTATGTCATTCAAGAAGCCTCGGGCATCAACTTGGCCATCGATCAGGCCTTTAATGAAATTGATTTCAAATTTATCACGCCTAACTGCAAGAGAGACAAATTTTAGAGCCTAACTAATAGGCCTACAGTCGTGTTCAGGGTGTGAAATTTTTAGGCAAAATCCAGCAAAACTCATTAAATGGTTTTTCAAGTGATTAATCTGATGAATGTCAACGGCAGAATATAGTGACCAAACGGCAGCCCCATATGAAAGAACCCAACAGATTAGGGCATTATAGAGAGCCAGCAAGTAACTGGGAAAACTATAATTAGATGAGTGACGCCTAATAAATCCCAAATCAAGCAAAGCATTACCAGTTATGTAGTCGATATGGGGCCAAAATTAAAAATAAAGTGATGGCCCAAATATCATGCCCAAATCTATGACTTAGACTTGACTAACACATTGGACCGATAACACACTACGTTACATATTTAAATATAAATCATAATAAACATGTGTACAATATTATAGGTATACTGTTGATTATTATATATTTATTAAACACTCTAAGGAAGTTTGTGGATCATTTTTTACTATAATATAAACCATTTAAACATTATAATATTAAATAAAAATAATACAAAACTAATATCTATTTAATTGTTATAATGGTTATTATTTGTAATTAGTAAATATACAGTGGGATCTCAATTAATTTTCAATGACATGACTGTTTTATATAGCTATATATTAAATATAATGTACATACGGTATAAATATTAATTGTTATTTTTTCTTTATTTTACATTTACGTATTGATTGGTAATTATTGGTACATGTATGATGTATATAAATATATTAGTTTTACAATTATGCGGTTTATTAATTTTTTGATGTATAAAATATATGTATAGTTATATTATATTATATTAAATCCAATTGTTAGGCATTTTAGGTTAAAGAGAAGTTTTGGGGTAAAGAAGTGTTTTGATGGCAAATTTATTTTAGTTGATACTTTAGGGAAGTATTATTTTTTTCCCCTGTAGTTTTTTATACATAAAGAAAAACTACCAAATGTAGCTTCTGACGGTTAACCGAAAGAGTTGGTTAATACGGAGATGGATAATCGATGTTCTACTACATTATATATAGGTAAATATGAAATATCAATTGTGTAATAAAAATACACATAAGTGAGCTTTTGAAATTAAATAATATAATATACAGGTAGGTACCTAATATTGTTATTTCAAGCTTGATAATCAGTTTACTGCACATAAGAGACAAATTACAATTATTTCCTAATCTATTAACAAATGACAGCTAGTGTACCTATCATTGATAATGTATGTGTATTCTCAAATTTGTCAAGTGTCATTTACTCGAAAAAAATAAAATGGTATACATTTGTTTATAGTCGGATTCATTAGTATATGTATACCTACCATATCTATTAAAACTGTACATTATATTGATTTACATTTTGAAGTGAAAAAATATTATTTAAAAAACGGAATAAACCAATGATATAATTATCCATTTCAATGAACGATATGAAAAAAAAATAGTGTTATGGGATTTACGGGTACATTGAATGACTTCAAAAAAAATTTCAAGTTTACAAGTGCTTTATTTTGCTTAGAAACCATGCACAATTTTGGTAAATAATATTATCCTGAAATATTTAATTTGAATTTTGAATTTTTCGAAATTTTTAACATTAAATGACTGTTATTTTTAGAATATTTTTGTAAAATATTTTGAATCACTTAGCACATTAAATATTATCAATTAGCACGAATAAAAACATTATATATTTTTTTATTTCTACATTTATCTTGATTTTCTTAGAGAAATATAAAATAAACTGTTCAGTAAAATGGTGATGTTTATGGGAACAAGATATTTTGTTTTGGGGATTTTTATTCCTTTTAAAATAAAACTAAAATAAATAAATAAATAAATAAATGTGCATTGAGAATATGAGTTTATTATAATGGGTGTGCAACAAGCCAATAAAAAATATATCATAAGTAATTTAATAAACAAGATAATCGATGAATGATGGTAAATAAAGTAAAATTGTTTTTACCAAAATGCATGCTTTTTAGTCTATATTTCATAAGAAAAAAATTGAAAATTTTTTCTTTAGGTAATATTTTAAGAAGACGTTGACAATGACGATTTAAATGGTAAAAACCTGTTTACGCAAAGCTTAAAAACAGATTTATAAATTGATAGAAGGCGAAATTCTATAGTGAACCTTATTTGGATTTTTTAATTTATTATATACCAGTTATTAAAGTCTAAAAAGTTAAAAGAAATTAATTTTTTAATACAATATTTTTTTTCAAAAATTTATAAATTCACAAACAGAAGTATGATTAATTTCAAAAATATTGTAGTTTATAGATTTAATACTATTTTTATTCAAAAGCTATAATTTTGAACCTATTTAGACAGTTTTACTTAAATATCTGTTTAAAAAAATATTGTGATTACACAACAATAATAAGCGGAACTAACACGGGACAACATTTTAATTAATTTTAAAATGTATTTAAATAATTTTAAATTGTTGAATTAGCATTTCTTAAATTTTATCAAAGAATTTATATACAGAACCCCTTAAAAAAATGAATATGTTATATCCATTTAATTAAAATAAAACACTTGAATGTATCTTTAATTTATATAACGTTTTATTAATGATTTATTATAACATCATTATTGTCACAGCTTTCTAAATGCATAATGTACAAATTCTCATAGTGGAATATAAGATGACATTTTCTGCATACATAAGAATCCGTATCTCCAAGAAAACCACATGTTACTTCACATGTGGTGCATAGACATTGACTGTTTCTTATGCCAAAATAGTTTGGTCCATAATCTATTGTTATTTCTTGCCCGGGCAGAACTGTTTTCGTAACTTGTATACAAATAAAGTTTTTGCTTATACTATATAGTTTGGAATTACTTTGACAATTGTGATTAACATATGAGACTGGACCCAATAACACACGTGGCTTCTTCTTGTAACCACCATCTATAAGGGCAAATTTTTTTTCCCCGTGTTCAATAGAAGTATTGTCTCCTATATTTTCGAGTCTTCCACAAAGTTCTCGAACAACTTCATTCCTTGTAATGATACATTTGGCGACGACTTTAGCACCAACACCGTTGTCACGTACATATCTTTGACACTGGACAATCATAATTTTCGAATCTTCTCGGAGTATTGTTTGGTAATAGGATTTTTGAACTTTAAGAAACGATAAGTCCTTGCTGGTAGGATTTTCGATTTTCTCCCCCGTTTTATGGGTTGTGAACCCAATGGCAGGGTCAAGAATAGTTGACGTGGCAATGTCATCTGCCCAACATAAAACCGATTCCTCACGTTTCTAGGACAAAAATGTGAAAAATATAAAACAAGTTAAGAGATTAAGTATTTTAAATTGAATAAAAAAAATAAGTAATTCATTTTGTAGATCTGTATTTTTTATAAGTTTACAATTCCTTGTTTACACCAATAGTGCCATTTCAAGTTTTTGAAAGACGGAGGCAAAAGTTATGACAGAAAAAACAACTGAAAAAAACCTCTCACTAAATTTTCCAACTTCTTCCCACTTACATATTATTTCAATACAATTACCATCTAAATAACACAATTTTATATTTATTGTCATAGGCACAAATAGTCCAATTTCATCTGCTAGAAAATTTACAAAAACAAGGCGTGAGACTAAATAAAAAAAGTATCTAGTTGATGAGGACTTTTTTGAGGGGGACTAAAAAATGAGGATACAAAAATATAATTTATTTAATATATTATATTTATGGAAACCAACAACATTAATCAGATAATATATTGCAGGTTCTTTATTTGAAAAAAAAAAAATTATAAAAATGAAAATAACATTCGACTAAGTAAATCTATTTTAAAATCATTTGAAGAAATCGTGAACACTATTTCCTAGCTATATTCTGATATTGGAAATCAATACTTTTATCTCTCATTTTTATGTCTAAAATTATGTCTTCTATTTAACATGGTATAAGATATATATAATGTATTATGAGTGTATAGAGCATCTAGCGGTTAGCTTTTGGTACACACTGAAGATGACAACATAGTTGTTGAAATATGTATACAAAAGTTAAAAGTGTATAATGTTTGTAATTTGGATTTATAATGATTTTTAACAATATTTTATTAATTATTATTTTATAGAAAACTATTCCTATATTAACATTAAAATCGTATAAAATTGATGAAAACACTTTGAAGAGGAAAATAATAAACATTTCTATTCAGATTTTGATATTGAGTAAATTTTAGAACTATTTATATAAAAATAACAACCCAATTTCTACAAAATCATTTATTTTATTTTATGTGTATATATATATTAGAATTTTTAAGTTTTTTTTGTTAATTCATCATAAAATTAAAATTAAATTTACATTTTCATTCTAGGTTTTAAGTAATACAATCCTATTATATAATATAATTTATTAAATAATAATAATAATTAGACCTACTACTATATATATATATATATATATAACAATAAAAATATTATTAATAATGTACTTATTTAGTTTTGTAACTGTATATTAATATCTATTCAATCAAATCAATAAACTGTCCTTGGTCAAAGTATGACTGTATTATTGAAGTGCTATGTCATACAGTACTCATATATATATATAATGACCAACTCAATGTCAATTATACTTTTATAATTAAAACAAAACAAAAAAAAAAATTAACAACAATCAACTTTTGAACAAAACGATTAGGTACCAAAATTAAAAACTTACATTTTTCGGTGCTTTCGACATGGCCATACTATGTATTTTCTGTCTGTAAAATTTATACACCATAAACGTAAAAATCTGAAAGAAAAAATTATACAATGATTATGCAAAATACTAAAAGGATACCATTAATATGTAAACGTTAATCATTGATTTTTCAGTAATACACATAACTAATACAAAATTAAAACAAAATAAAAATCTAAGATTATAGTGACTATTCACTGTTGTTATCTAATACACATATAATCAACTATTTAACTATTTTATACATTATTGTCGCTACAAATGTTTTTATTTATTAGAATTAACGCCAATCGGCTTTTTACAATATATATATATATAGAGAATAATAACAGTTACGAAAGTTTTTGAATAATAAAAATAAAACATGTAATTCGTTAAAGGGATAAAAAAAAGTAAAACGTGTGCCTCTGTACTAAAAATTTTAAAATATGTTAAGAATCATTTTTGTAAATGCGTTCTTCTTAGAAAAATTAGTTTTATTATAAAAAGAATAAAAGGTACTGTGAAATCTAGTGTTGCCGTGGGGCATCAACTTGACCATCGTTTAGACTTTTCAAATTAATCATACCTATTTGCAAGAGAGATGAGTTTTAGAGTCTGAACAATAGGTTTGTAGTCATGCTCAGGGTGTGGAGTTTTTAGGCAAAAACCAGAAAAACTCAAAAAACAGTTTTACACGCGATCAATCCGATGAAAGATAGCAGCCCCAAATTTAATAACCGAGCTGACTAGAATATTAAATGATGGGAAGACATAATATAACATTTGGAAATATTGAGAGATAAATTTAAGGTATTATACCAGGTGATGAATTTATCAAGGGATTTTTGGAGAATTAGGCAAATATTATGTGACGATAAAATATATAAAACACAATTTTTCCATCTTCACTGTTAAACAACAATTTTCCTTTAAATAATTCTAAAATTTAGAAACTAGTTAAATTCAATTTTAATTTTTAAATATAAAGCAATGTTTATTATTATTTAAAGGGTAACTAAGGTACCAAAAAAATTAATAACATAATGTTTAAAAAAAACATTATCATCAACCACCATTTAATACTTTATTATCTTTATATAATAGTAATAATAAGTAATAACTTGCTATTAGAATTATATAGTTTTATATTCTTATCGGACTATTGTTTTTTGATATATAGAGAGTAATTTCAAATAACAACAATTATAATAAGGCTGGGCACTAACGAATTGGAAATTAAGTTTCGTTTGAAATAATAAAAATTTTCTAAATGAGATTTTAGTATAGGAAATTTTAATTTCTAATTTTTAAATTTGAAATTTAATAGTTTTAGTACATTTTAGTAGGTATAGGAAATTTTTAATAATTCTACTAATTATATATTATTATTGTTACATTATATACTATAACATACATAAAGTGTGTATATTATATTTAAACATAAATCATAATAAACATGTATACCGTTGTATTATACATTTATTCAACGCTCTAAGGAAATTTATGGTTAGTTTTTACTATAATATACACCATTTAAACATTATGTTATTAAATTAAAATAATACAAAACTAATATCCATTTAGATGTAATAAAGGTAATTATTTGGAATTAGTAAACGTATAGTGAGACCTCAAGTAATCTTCAGTCACGGGGCGGGAGCCTTGATGGATAATTGAAAAAATGATTAAGCGAGAAAGTAAAAATGTTTTATATAGGTATGTATATACAATGTACATACAGTATACACATTATTTATTTATTTTTACTTTATTTTACATTTACATATTGATTGGTACTGATTGGTACATGTATGAAGTACCTATATGAATGTATTGGTCTTACAATTATGCGTTTTATTAATTTTTTTATGTAGAAAATATATGTATATTGGATACTTATATTATATATCCATTTTTGGTATTTTAGTTGGAGGAGGAGTTTTGGGGTAATGGGGTGTTTTGATGCAAGTTGGTGTTTTTTGAGGGAAAATTCAATGTAGTTGATACTTTAGGGAGGTATTTATATTTCTCCCTGTAGATTTTTTATGCATAAATAAGAACTACTTTATGTAGACCCTGACAGTTAACCGAGAAAGATGGTTAATCTAGAGTTAGATATTTTAGGTTCTACTGTATTATAATATATAGGTAGATATAAATTATCAATTGTTTAATAAAAATACAATGATGATGTACGAATCGGAATGTTAGAAAGATAGAACACTATACGAGTATGGCAGAGTTAAAATGTATGAATGGAGAGAAAGATGAATGAATGACTAAATAGGACAACACAAGAAATAAGTATATAAAGGATAGTATAGGAGTGGATCCTAGATGGAGCATTTTCAATAGGTAGGATATGTTTTTAGAGAGGAAGACAAAGACAGTAAGAGTAGCAAAGGGAGTATATTATGTTATACAATAATTAGAAAAAGGTGAAAATGAGGTTAGGGGTATAATAGTGAATTAGACAGGTGGATAGGTATAAGTGAGAATAATGCGGGAGATTGATTTCTGTTTTTTTTTTTGCCATTCTATTAATATGACGTAAATAATAGATGAAATAACCGCGGAAAATACAATAGTGAAGTTGAGGGTTAGCGTGGCCGACTAGAAATAATTGAGTGAGATCGCAAAGAGAAAGAAGAAGATAGGTTTAAACATTATGTTATAGCTGTTTTGTATACTATCATTTATTCCTAATGAGATAAAGTACAATACTTACATAAAATTATATTGGATGATTTAAATGAAATCAAATGATCATCATTTACAAAATTTAACATAGGTAACACAAGTTTTTACTGAAAACGAAATACTGAAAGATGAATCGCAGAATTATCTCATACACACATGATAATATGAATTCAGTGTTGCCAATGTTGGAGTTTGTATCATGGAAAGATAATGATTACATTATCGTGTCCATAGAAAATTTTATCATATTTTAAGGTATGCAAAAATAATCAACATTTTACTCAATAATCAATTTAAAGATTACAGTATTTTTTTTTTTTTGTGGTTTATAGTGTGTACATTTATTTTATTTACAGCAAAATAAATTACAAGTCAATTAAATTTTTGATTTATCATATTAAATTGTAGTATTATAGTACTTTTGTAATAAAATTGTCAGTTAGGTGTTATAAACTTATAAACATTAAACACATACCTAGGTTCCAATGTTTCGTAAGTAAATAATTAATACACATTATTTACAGTTTTGTTAGTGTTTTTGATGATTATTATGGATGATAATTATTCTATTAATCAATATTCTGGGGATTTTTGAAAATTTAATATAATGTCAGCGAAAAGAAATTACTCTTAGACTACAACACGCTTTTAAAAGCAAAAAATGTTTTGTTCAACTATTAAACTATCAATATATATTACAGAGTTTCTAGTGGAATTTTCAGAGGTTTTAATGGCAGTGGAAAAAATAATGTACCTAATCAATTCTTTGCTTTTCGTGTTTGGGTACCGATCTACAAAAATTCAATCAAAATAAGTGTCTATACTCTTACACAAATAAGACAAGCATAATTATGTTTGTCAATGTTCTGTCATGGTCAATTTTGTGCATATTTAGAATAATGTAATTATAGTATCTTATTGATGATTATTTGTATTTTTTAACCATTAATGTTTTTTTTAGTGTACTCAAGATAGTTGTTTTGTTGATATCCCAGGTACTGAAAGAACAATCATACATACAGCATTCAATCATAATACGTCATTCTATACCTTAAATAACAAGCATGTAAGTTTATGGACTTATTCCACCATTTTAAAGAATAATGATTCAGATTTAATTCATAATCATTTTCTTAACCTTCAGATGAATGTTATTAAATATCCTATTAAAATATATTATTTTATATAAATAGTATGTATATAATATAAAACATTTTTCATGTTATGATAGGGTGCAGTTCAACCAATGGCATAATGAGACCTAAAGCTGAAAATGAACACTCAACTAGTATGCTAGAATATTTACAAGATATCATAGCCGCTGTGGTTTATGAGATACAATGTTAGTTTTTAGTTTAATTTATTTATTAACTATTAATTGTAGCAACACCTCAAAACATTAAATTTCAATTTCTTAAATATTTTCAAATCTTAAACCAACATTTTTTTTATTATTTTACTCTGCTATGTTATTTTGTTCTTATACGGATACACATTAATATTATAGGTTTATGGAAACCAATATCATATTTATCTTTAAAGTATTTGACTTCTATTATTATTATATATCACGCGGATAATTATTTTAGATTTGTTCTCAATTCATCAACTTCAAAAATAACATAAAATATAATATGCAGGTACTAGGTACCTTTAATATATATTGTTTGTTTGATTGTGATATTTTGATCTTGTTGCATAGAATTATTTAAAAATATTTAGTAATCTGTGATCGTATCCATTAAGAAAAATCGTCAATATTACAATAATGTATTTTTGTTGGGTACCAATAACTGGGTTTTAAATTTCTTTTTTATAATTATAAAGACGAAAAATTTTATTTTGATCATCTTTTCCAAAAACATTAATTGACACATTATTTATATGTTGTTATGAGCAAGCAACTTTCTATAAATTAATGCACCAAACGAGAATAAATCATTCATATAGGAGCATTATTTAATAATCCAAATATCTATTTAAACTGATACAAGAATCTTAACCTCAGTATATTATAAAAAAAACTCTCACATACGAACGGCTATGCATTCAATATAGGTCTGGGAGAGGTTTACTTTATGTAAATCTGTTAAGATAGTGTACTCAATAACACGCATCTGTCCAGAGATTGTCTAGCTCCTACTGGTATTACTCTTCCTTTAGGGGTCGATTAATATACAGTTCCGGGGTAGCACTAATGACCTATATGTCATTATAACTTATGCAAAAATGTTCCTATTTTAATATTTATTTTTTTTTTTTGTGTACTTGTATACATATAATATACATATACGTAAAGTTATACATACACACATATATCCCTATATATACAGCAAATAGTATGTCTATATACATATATAAATGCGACAGATAGCCATAATACATATAATGTATATAGTATACTCGTATACTATAGATATATTTTTTTATTTCAATATTAAACTTAAAATCTGGAATTAGCAATATATTATAATTAAATGTCAAAGTGTGTCATTAAGAAATAGTTTGATTTAATTTGACTTAATTTTATACATAATGAGAAAAAATAGAATATTTCAACCAAAAATTAAAATAAATATATTATAACTAAAATAATATCTAGTTAGTAGGAGAATATTTGAAATCACAAACACTTACTTTTATCTAAATGAAATTTTTTAAATTTTTAGTTCCCTCCTATAACTTGAATTATTTGAAGTTATTTAATTGTATAGCCTTATCTGGAAATGGTATAGTATTTTGATTTTTGTACTTCTATTAGTGTATTCTATCTTATTCTTTCTTTAATAATTTTTCTTGATATATCCTCAACTTTTTAAAGAAATACTAGCTAGCTTCACTACTTACTAGCTTTAGCTACTATATTAAAGTACTTCAAAAAATCAATCACACACTTATCACTTGCTCCAGTAAACACATTAGATGTAAATATTGCCATATTAAATATTTTTTTTTCTTTCCATATTTAATGTTTTACTTGTATCTAAATCGTATGAATTAGAAATATTTATTACATTCGTTTTAGTACTATCTAAGTATTTTAAATTTATCATTGTATATATATTGTTTATTTATATGTGTTTTAATTGGTAAACCTTTAAAATCAATTAATGTAGACCTATAACTAGTACTCGGTAATTGATCTGAATCACTAAATGTTAAATTTAATAAACTGATTTTATTTTCCTAAAAGTGAGGAATTATCAAATTTTGTGTCATCATTACTATTATCTTTCGCCCTCAACTGTTTTATATTCTCTATTACAATGTTCCTAAGTATTAAAAACCTTACCTCATTAGCACAGTGTACATTATGAAAATTTAATAATTCAATTACTTTTGACATATACTTGAAATATTCTTCACTATAGATACAGTTTTCATCTTTGCCACAATCATTCTCTGTTCTATTTTCTTACCTACTTTCCAACATTCTGTTCAATATATTATTGAAGATCTCACCACTGCCTTATTCGTAAAATTTACTTTTTAATCTAATAGGATTTATTTTGTCTCACAAAACACCTAACGCTTCTCTGTATTTCCACATCATCCGTTCACCTTTAATCCTATGGTTCATATCCTTTTATAAACTCCCATCTATTTGTATAATAGACTCTAAATACTTGAACCTCTCTACCTCTCCCACTACATCCCAACTCTACTTCTTTTCTAGTCTTTCTGTATTCCCTTTCACCAAAATAATACTCTATTTATTGTGGTTTTACTCCTACTAATCCTTAGTCCTCTGGCCTTAGTCCTCTCTACACACTAGTAGTTATTAAATAAAATAAAATATAAACGACATAACAATATCAAACTCTTTAAATATCTTGAATCTAAAATGTATAAGTGTGTATAGAAGAAAGTACTACACGTGGATATTAAAATTTCTGATCTCTTTCAAAGTATTTTTTGGGTATATTTTGAAAGGGTTACCTACGAGTAATTAAATATTATTTAAAACAATTTATATATATATATATATTATATAACCAGGTAGTTATCATGTATATCATATTTCATATCCATTAAAAAGTATTTATATCAGTAATCACGAAACTATTTTCTCTATTATATTCCAGTAATCCCATATTTTCAAACTTCTCTACCTCCTTTTCATTTCTTACTTAAACAGACTTCTGATGCAAAAATAACATATATAATTACTTTAATTGTCTTGTTAATAAATTAAATCATATAATTGTTTATAGGAACTTCAAGATTATTGGATTCCGTGTAAAAAATCAACAAAATTATCAAAAAGTTTAATCCTAACTTGACTGCTGCATCATATTATTTTTCTTTAGTAGTTAAGGTGAGAATTAAAATATGAAAAACCCATTAGTTGCAATTATTTATAATATTATGACTCCAGTACATTTATGTTTTTATTATCATTTAGAATACGCGATAATTAACGTAATTTCATATTAAACTTGATACTAAATTTTTGTCAGAGTGTGAACAATTGTTTGATGAACAAATGGTTTGTGTGATGTACAAATGTGGTTTTATTTTTGAAACAATCACAAGGGTTACTCTTAATCATTCTAATAGAAAAAAAAAAATAGAAATATTGTCCAATGATACAACAAAGAGTATACAAAAAGATAAAGGAGCACAAAAATATTTATAAAATAATTTTTAATACTGAAGTGAAACAAATTGACTCTATCAATTGATATTATAGCAATTATTCTATAGATATGAACTGAAAATTTCAACAGCACATTAATAACCTTCATCAGTATAATATTTACAATTTATTTCTTCTATAGGTAATATATTTGTATTGTGATCAATTTTTAAATCCTATTTGGTATAAGCCACTAAGAGTTTGTAAGAACAAACAATTGTTTTACATTTTAATCATGTGCAGCAACCAATAGGGCATAATATTATATATACTCTATTTAAAACGAGATCAGTAGTCGGTGGCCAACTTGTGAGCGGGGGCGTGGCCGTCTTCCGTGCCATTGTATATGAGAACTTTGTATCATTATATTATTGACGACTAAAGTAAACACATAACTTAAAATTCAATGTGCCTGAGCCTTATATAAAATGGTTGACTTGGTGGGGGAACCCACTAACGTCATATGACCAAAGCTAACGAAAACACATCGCCGCCGACTACTGATCTAATTTTAAATAGAGTATAGTTTTATTTTAAAATGTATTCATAATTGTGTAATTATAAATCATGTTATATTATTAAACTAGGTAGAAGTTTCATTTTGTATTGTTGTATTATTTATCTATAATATACAATCTATAAGTATATTTTAAAATTTGAGATGTTTCTATTCAATGTTTTAAATATGAATACAATATAAATATGTTTTAAATATGATTATAATATAATAAAATAATACTTTAATGTTAATACTTTTATGATTTCAGCTATATCATAAACTTTTATCATGCATTATTTTCATATCTTGAATAAATTAATATAAATAAATATTCTATAACTTGGCATAAAATGTAAATTTGACAAATTTACTATAACTGTAACTTTTAACTAGCTTAAAATGTATTAAATAACTTTTACCTATATTGTAACTATAGTGGCAAGCATGATAAATAAGCGTTGGCCTCCAAGAAGCCTTCAGTGAATAACACTCAACATTTTACCGCTTCAACGCCTGTATCATTGGTCAGTTCTTAGGTACAATATAATAAGTATATATTAGGTATATGTTGCATAAACTACACTATATTAAATTGTATAAATAAAATAAAATTGTTTTCACCAAAATGCATATTTTTTAGTCTACAATTTCATAAGAAAAAAATTGAAAATATAATGTAAATATGATGACGTTTTGTTTTAAGAAATTATTTAAGATTAAGTCTACCAAACTTTCGTCAATCACTAAATTTTGAAAAGATGACAGACCAGCTAAAAATATTCACCAAATTCATTTAAAACCATTTCAATTTGAAATAATCCATTATTTGGCTCTTGATATTCATTATTGCAAAAATGTAATATGTAATAAGTAATAATAAAGATTTATGCTCATTATACTATCAAAAATTGGTGTGTTAAGTAATGGGGTCAGTTATTTTATATTTTTTCATATCCAACTTCTCATTTCTGGCCCTCAGCATACATATAGTTATGAAAACATACAATTCTTTGATATTGGTTTCTTTCAGTTATCAATTAGTATGTTATTATCATGCATCTGTTGAGCATAGCGGTTAGTTTCATAAACTATTTTCCACGTAAGATTCTCTGATATGAAAAATTCGAAGTAGTCTATTATGAATAGAATAATGGAATCGCCTGCAAGACTAAACTCATGACTTTGAACACCACACTATGAAACAATTGTTTTTTTTTTATTAAAATAAATATAATAGATTTTGGTTATAAATTAATGTATACCTTTGATGAATTAAAACTATGTAGCTTTGGTTGAAAGTTTCCTGTAGGCTTACACTTAAAATCAGGTGTATTTAACTTAGGTGCAGTTGATTTTGGTTGTGGTCTTGGTTGTAAATGATTACTTAACGATAGTTGTTCTAAATAATTACAATTTACTTAGATATTAATATATAGCTTAGATTAAAAATTAAAAAAATATATATACCTTCAATAAATTCAATAGAATGGGACATAGGAATGGATCGTTTAAACAGTTGTCTAAAGTATGTATAAAAAAATGAGAATAATTAGTAAAGATAAATATTATAACAGAACATTAGTAATGAGCAGTAATGAATAATAGTTATATAAATAAGTTATTCAAATAATTTATATGAACACAAATTATAATTATAACAATAATTATAATTATTTTTGTACTTTTTTGGTGGTTTTATTTATTATTCTTATGGTAGATAGTAGCAAATATTTTTAGTCTTGCTATCATGATAAACATTATATAATTTAGTTAAAAATATAAGTGGCCATTTAAAGAAATTAAGATCTTGAAAAATAATTCAAATAAAATAATTAAAGTTCTTAGTAAAAATATAGTATTATGATTGTTTATAAATATCTATATAATTTATATATATATTTATAAATAATATGGGTGTACAGCTATTAGATATATGGTACAAATATGCAGTATATTGGTACATATTATAAACACTAGGTAAATATTATTGGTATATAGATTTATACCATACCTATATAAATATATAGGTACTATATATATATATATATATAAATCTATAATATAGGTATATATTAAAATTATTCAAGTAATTTATGAATGAATAAAATCTATTCAAATACATTTCAATCAAAATAGGTACATTATTTCATAGTTTATATAAATATAATTCATATATATAAGAATAATTCAATTATATTCAAAGTAAAAAATATTCATTATCGCCAATTACTATAAAATATATTATTACTCATGACAAAATAGATAGGTATGTCAGCAACAATACACTTATCAAGATCATTAATTTTATAATATTATTATAACATTATAATCATATTAGTAGAAAGTATGGGCAAGTAATTAGTAAAAGACGACGTTATTATAATATTATAAATTATAATGTCATTACAAAACATATATTATAAAAATTTATAAACATATAATGGTTTTACTATCTGGGAATTGCATTTTTTAAGGAACTTTTACTGAGTAACAATTAATAATCCACCCAAATATATCTATATACAAAGGTGATCATACGCCCGGGTTTTTAGGGTTGATTTCCATTGTGCCTACCAACTTCAAACAGGACACTTTTTGCCCCGTTATTGGAAGTGGTGTCCCATTTTTTGTTAACTACCATTTTTCTAAAAGAATTTAATAGAAAATTGATGAATGACTTTTTTTAACATTTTCAAACTGATTTATGAAAATATTGGCAGAAAATAATTATGATATTAAATTTTGTTTATTGTTATCCCGTTTTAAAATTTTCATATGTGGATTTTACATTTTATTTGTACCTCATTATTATTTATAAAAAGTATGGAAGGGTATAATTATTATTACTAATAACTTATAATGTTTAATACAGGTACACCTAATAAGCAAAGAACGATTACCTATAGCTATAATATTAAATTTCAGTAAAATTATTTTCTTAATCACCTTTTGAAAATATTGACAACCTTTAATAATCATGTGAATAATCGGTATATGGAAAAAAACCACGGAAAAAAGACCAAACAAAAAAAACTAACGGTAAAAAAAAAACCAAAGTAAAAGTGTGTGTGACCGGTTGGCTTTAATTGGGTCGTCGTTTCGGCGCATTGGACAGCCGGTCTTCGGCGTCAACAGATGGTTATTCTTTACGCTCAAAAAAAATTATTGGGAACTTCTTCTGCCAGAAAAAGTGTATACATGTAAAAATTTAAATACAACACGTCATTTTAAAACCCATTCATAAATAAGAAATCAGAAAATAACTTCTAACTGCCAAGATACCTACATTATTGTTTGATTGACACTAAGGTAGTATGAAATAAACAGTACCTATCACTTCAATATATTTTCTATACTGGATAGACATAAATACCAGCCTCCATGTAGTTAGACCGGGCTCAGCCCAATATTCGTGAATGGCCAACGTCGAGGCGTGTGTGTGAGTGGTACATCGATTCTTAACAATTACGTACATGCTATTGTAGGTACCTACTAAAATTGCGTATAGGTACCAAAAAGTAAAATCCTCATTCAAAAATTTGCATTCTTCTTCGGGCAAAATTTAATTTAATTTAGATACTTTTGTATAATGTTAACTTGAAGTTAACAAGTTAATTTTAATAAAAAGTAACTTATTAAGTTAAAAGTTAATCTGAAAAAAAAGTAAAGCGTTAAGTAACTTAACTTCTTAACTTAATTTTAACTTTTGACTCATTAATGCCCAGCCTTGTTAATTAGTATTGGAATTAATTGATGTTATTTTGAGAAAATTAGTTTGAAAATATTTTTTTTGGGAAAACTCGTATACCTAATCCTATGCAGTAAAACTTCTGAATAGTGGACAACCTCGATCACCGATATTGTGTCTGCTATTCAGAGGATACCTTTATAAATTGGGCTTTACTGTCCTAACACCGTATTACACCTATAAACATTTAAATTTATTGAAATTGTATTTCTAGTAATATATCTGGGTTTAATTTTACATAAAAAGTACTTATATTTATACATAGAAAATAAAAGATGAAATTAAAATTGATAAATGTCGTGAATAAGTGCCACCTTAGATTGAAATACCATATGAAATTATTGATTGAACTATTGCCAAATAAACAGTTTTAAGTAATTTAATGTCCATAATACCTATTAATGATTTAAATTTTAAAGTTGAAAAAAAAATGTTAACTAAATAACTCCACGCTATGACATAGTAAATATTCTCATCTTTCATATTTTATATGAATGTTGATTCTCCGATTACTATTAGAGAGTTGTAGTTATAGAGCGTTGACGTATTTTAATACCGCTAAAATAGGTGCACGGAACAAAATATTTGGTTGGCCCAACTAAAATTTTAGTTAACCCAACTGTAAATAATATGAAGTGTATGGCATAGCTATATTTTTATTTGGAAATACTATTCTTTTATTTATCCAGAAAAATACATAATATTGCTCAGCGCCTAATCTGAAAATAAATATGAATAATACCATAAAATTATAGTTGTCGTTACTAAATATTTTAGTTAAAACAACTAATTTAAATTATAATTTTATAGTATGAGGAATAGTTATGAGTAACTAAAATATATTATATTTAACCAAAAAATTATCAACTAAAATATTTTATTAAATATTTTTTACGTGTGTGTAGCAGTACTTTTAAGGGAATTGTCAATGATAACTAATGAATGTAAGATTTGGTATCCTTCAATTACAAAATTAGTTTCACTCAGTACAATAAAATCAAATAATTCAGTAGAAGTATAAACAAGTTCATATTTTCCATTTGGAGTTTTGTACCTAAGAGCTAAGAGATACCATATACTAGAGTACCTACTAGATTTTAATAATTTATTAATATTTTTTTATTATATTAATTTAATTATATTTATTATATTCTACATTTTATATTATTACATTTGTCAAAATCCTGTTAGACCCTATATAAAAAGTATAAGTCTCTAATAATACCACCAAGATAAATGTTCAAGATCTCTGTATTATTGAAAGTATTAACTATTTTTAGTAAAAAAAAAAGAAAATAATAGTTGTAATTTCCTAAACCATCTAGACCATGTTTAGTAAATGCAATAAATATAATAATTGACACATATGAAGATAAGTAAATACATTTGGGGGAGAATTATTATTTTTGTATTATTATGACAAATGTGTACTCCTTTATATAAACTGTGCTTTTATACTGAATGTATTTTTAAACTGACAGTGAAATTTTGATTTTGCATTTATTTATTTTTGAAATTTTTTAATGTTTTGAATTAACTCTGTAATTATAAGTATTGAAATTATTAAGTCTAATAAAGGAAAAGAAAAAATTTTGTATAATGGATACATGTATACTTTAAAACATCCGGGACTACAACATTATACATGGAGATGCACAAAAAAAAAGTTCCCTCAACTGCCCTGCCATTTTTCAAACCACAATTTTGAAAACAGAACCTAGAGTAACAACACATCATGACCATCCAGCAGAACCCGCACAAGTATAAGTGGCCAAAGTGATTACAAAAATTAAAGAGAAAGCTTCAAATTCAAGTCAACAACCATCACAAATTTTTGCAGAAGAAGTATCTGAAATTGATGACAATGTTAGAGCAAGAATGCCACTTGAGGAAACAATTAAGTGAACAATTAGAAATTGCCGAACAAGTAACAATCCACTAGATCCAAAAACGATACGGGAATTTCAAATTTTAGGTAAGTAAATAATAATTTATTAGACACCTACCTATATTATATGTTGACTGGTTGACTGTGAAAAAATAAAATTAAAATTATTGTGTACAAACTACAATAATGAAATAAATAAAGATATACCAAAGTTCTTGACAGTAGTAGGACATACAATAAGATTTCGATAATCTGCATATTCTGGTTTTACCTTTTGATCAAAGAATATAATTATATACATGTACTTTTGAGTTTTGACTATTAATTAATTATTATGCTATTTATCTATAATTAATTTTAAACAATTTTATTTACATTTACGTTATTAATGTGTTCATATAATACCTATTTTTTATATACATTTACATTCTAGAGTTTAAACGTATAATTTATTATTATATTATTGATTAAATTCAAAATTGTCATTATTTTTTATTATCTTAAGTGACTTAATAAGTTACATTTTTATTAAAATGATCGTGTTAACTTTAAGTTAACATTATATAAAAGTATCTAAATTAAGTTAAATTTTGCCCGAAGAAGAATGCAAATTTTTGAATGAGGATTTTACTTTTTGGTACCTATACGCAATTTTAGTAGGTACCTACAATAGCATGTACGTAATCGATAAGAATCTATGCACCACTCATGCACACGTTGGTCGTTCACGAATATTGGGTTGAGCCTGTCTTTTTAACTACTTGGAGGCTGGTATTTATGTCTATCCAGTATAGAAAATGTATTGAAGTGATAGATACTGCTTATTTTTACTACATTAGTGTGAACCAAACAATAATATAGGTATCTTGGCAGTTAGGAGTTTTTTTCGGATTTCTTATTTATGCATGGGTTTTAAAATTACGTGTTGTATTTTTATTTTTTATGTATACACTTTTTCAGGCAGAAGAAGTCGCCAGTATTCTTTTTTGAGTGTAAAGAATAACCATCCTTTTTTACCTTGTTACGATAGATAGGTATATCAACCTTTTTTTCCTAATTAGGAAATTGTAACTTTAACTAAGTTATTTTACTTCTTTTTCAAAATTAACTTTTAACTTTAAAAGTTAATAAACATATACGAGTAACTTTTAACTTAACTTAGCTTATATTATTTTCAATTAGCTGAACTTAACGAGTTAAAAAATATCGTCAACTTGCCCAGCCTTGTATATAAGTATTATTATTATTTATTACTATACTATCTAATTTATAATTATTAATTATATTTAAAATTTATAATTATCTAATTTATGGTATGAATTATTAACGTAACGTAATTTTACATAAAATGTAAAATCGTTAAAATATTATAGATATCTATAACGTACAACGTACAACGTTTTTACTTAGTGTGCGACATATTACATCGAGATTTTTTCTTATGACGTTCATAAGTGTTTAATTAAATAATTATATTTGTACTTATTATTATAAGTATTTTTTCTTATTAAAGCAATAAAATGTTCTTATTAATTATTCAAGTATAGGTATATCTTCTTCTTCTTTGCGTCTTCAGTCATTTGACTGGTTTGCTGCAGTTCTCCATGCTTCCCTATTGTAACTTAATTCCTTTAGTTCCTTGTAGCTATCCTTACCTGTGTTGATCATGATTTGTTTCATGTATTCCATCCTTGGCCTTCCTCTTCCAATATAACCTTCTACGTCGCCTTCTATAACATTCTTCGTTAAACTATCATGGCGTAGTATGTGTCCTATCATTTTGTCTCTT